>ML789605.1:0-36038 GCA_009831015.1 Picea engelmannii | reverse complement strand
ATAACTCTCAAACCGTGAGGAGTTATGTGACGTTCTACATACCACTAGAAATGGAATGACATGTACTATCCATATATAATAGCATTATCTGAAAATATATCATAACTCATACCGTTACCCATCAAACAATCTTGGGTTCATTATTCAAACCTGGGGTCTCCAACTTCTCATGGCCATAACTCTCTAACCGTGAAGAATTATGTGACATTCCACATACCACCGAAAATGAAATGACAAGAACTATCCATCTAGGATATTCTCCGTGACAAATTCATTTTCCTTCATCTCATTATTCCATAATTAAGCATGGGTTCTCTTACTCTACAAAGCGTCTTCCCGTGAGGGATTTCACCATAAGGGGACCACTTTGGAGTTCATCCATATTTACTTCTTATCAACCATGAAAAAACAATAATGAGTCATATTTACATCAAACACTATTGGGTCCATTACCCAAAACTTTTTGCTACGGGTCTTTCTTCAAGGGTTGACATCAATGACAACCAACCTTAATCAACAATCCTTTTGTATCTTCCATCGAGGATGCCTAAGTTTGGCTTTGGTCCAAAATTTCTGCAAGAGAGTTTGTAAAGAAAATGACTCTTTGATGAATTTGATTGGAATAAAAGATTATTTTATGTCTCATCTATCTTGATTATCATCTTGGTGATTTTACTTCTATCTTCACATTTATTCCAGCAACTGATATGTTCATAAAATTACATAAAACTTAAATTTCCAGCAAGCTTTTTATTGATAAAAGACTAGCCTAAGCACTCGTAATTAATACTTGTGAGTTAGGATGTTATTTTTGTTGGATATAAAAATAGGGTGATATTCCTGTCTACTTTGATTTAGCCAAGCAAAGTCTGAAAATGCTTGAGCAAGATCATTTCATATCTTTTCCTCAACATTACCCATCTGTTGATCCATCCTCACCTATGTCTTGGCTTGTAAAGGGAAAGGAACTATTGAGAATTATCCATGGGATAGTTGGCTGTAATGGTCGTTGGTGAAATCTAGCCATGAATTGGGGCCTACATGTGTGAGATGCATTGGCACGTGCCCTGTTTTTCTCACAATTGCGAGTCCTGAGAGTTCCAGCATTGAGATTTTGAACTAGTTGTGCAGGAGGCCCCAAAATAAAAGGAGATGGACTACATGATGGACTGCTTGGAAGAGAAGAGTGGAGATCCATTCTCTTGGCTGGTACAGGCTGTGTAGAAGATAGTTGGATGCTTGGATTGTTGTGGGTACTGGGAAACCTGTGAGAGCTTGGAAGATGACTGGTTTGGGAACCCAAGTACACTCTGTAACCATCCTTGTGGATTCATAGCCGTGGATCAGAGCTGACACTGCTGTTTAGATTTGGAGCAGTGGTTTCTATGGTAGGGTGGAACATCCTTGGTCTATAGCCAGTTTGTGTTGCCTTTTTATAAATATAAGTGCTCTATGTTGTGATATTATCATCTATGTATGAATGTATTCTACTATGTATTTTAATTATCGTTTAACTAAATCTTAGATTATGCATGCTTGCTAGATAATGTTGTGCATGTCACTAAATATTGTATCTTATGAATTCTTATTAATTAAATAAGGCATCGGTAAGAGTACAAAGTCCATGGGCGATCTTGAAGGTAGCATGCCCTAACCTGTGGATGGTTGGGGATGTTACAGTTTGATATGAGAGCTTCTGGTTGAAACATCGGGCCGGTATGGGTGAGGTCTATTGGTCAGAGTCTTGGGGTTGAGATTAGACTCTGACTGTGAAGTTGAAAATATCGGGAGGAATGGCGTTGCAGAATCTACGTAGGAGATAGAATGTCAGAGACCCATTGTAAGGGGTTTGAAGGGTCGTGATAGTACCCATTCGAATTTGGGAGTGATCACCATTGTAGGATCAGGAGAGATATAAGATCGTTGGATCAGACGACATGTGAACAAGAATCATTCGATGAAAAGGAAGCAACAACTAGAGTCACAACTGTCATATCCAATTAGGGAGAGAGATCAATGGACATCCGACATTGCGGGGAACCAATTTGCAAGGGAGATAATTTCCCAAGGAGGTCCCACAATCCAAACCACAATTTCACCAAAAGATATGTGTCAACAGATCAATGACTTTAGAGAAATATGTTCGAGATATTTTTAGTTGAGATTTGAAACTCCCGAAGTTTGGAGAGATAGAGAGTTGAAGTAAATATCGATCGTCCGATCATCTAAAATAAATCTCAGTCGCTAGATCATCTGGAGTAAATATCAAGCGTCATATCGTCCGAGGTGAATATGGGTCATTTGATCCAGAAGTTACTTTGGTCCACTTGTCCCCAAAGAGATGGGGGACTGAACTTCACTAGTTAGGGAAAGGGAGGGTCAAAAGTCAAGGGAATATTATATTAATATTTACTAAAAGCATAAAGCATGGATAATTATTTTATCCTAAGTTCTAAATTTGGGGACAAGTGGACCAAAGTAACTTTTGATATGACAAGTGTCAAGTTGGGTACATGCATTCAGATCATGGGGGAACTTAGCTGATTTGGGGTTGGGGACTTCTCATGCATACCTGACCAGTAACCCAACAACCATTATTCACAAAATGACTTCCAAAAAGAGTTTACAGTGATTCTCCTACACACTTAGTTATCCAGTGAATGATTCCATGACCATTTCACTCATGCATTCTAAAATCCTGGTGACAACAATTTCACCATTTTGAAGCTTGTTTCCATAGCCCTTTTGGTTGGTGTACCTGGTTAGCTTGGAGCGGGATTGAAGAAGAGGGTTGTGAGGCCCATGAAAAATTCTTTGAGTGAGAGAATTGTTGGGGATTGATTCCTGAAGGTGCTAGATTGTAGCGACAATACTATGAGACTTCCGGTCCGACCTATTGCTGAAGCTCTGTAAGGGAAGTGGGGAAACTGAGGGACTGTTGAGTAGAGAAGGGGCACACTTCTTTGGGTGGGACAGGCATGTGGGGAATGAGAGTTTGTAGGTTGTTAGTTGAGTGAGCACCTGAGATAGAGTCTTTCCTATTGTCCATGAGCCTTAGCCTCGATAGGAACCCTTTACCCTGGGTGGAGTTCAATCCTAGCTCAGGGGTGACTCACTGTTGAGAGTGATGAACAGTGTAGTCTACAACTAGAAGGTTCATGGACGGTCTGCACACAGTTGGTGACAATATTTCCAATACAAGTACCAGTTGTATGATAAAAATGATATGCTACTTGTTATTTACATTCCTATGTTGTTGTTTATAATATATGTGATTATAATTGCCTGTATGTTTATGGGTAATTCTCTATAAATGTTGCATATCTGTAGTCACTATTATTTCAGTATAAAATTGGTATGTTATAGAAAGTAATCGTTTGATTATGTTTATACGTAAATCTTCCATGAGCATGTTGTATGTATATGTCTTAGTTGCATGCAGTTTAAAGATTAAATTAATGTGGCATTTCTCAGTTGACTACTGGGTATGCTACTGTATGTTCTGCAGTATGCGAATGAAAGTGTTCACTAGAGTAGCATGGCCCGGCCTAAAGGCTAGGACTGTTACCGGCTGGGGTCAGAGCATGAGTGGTTTCTCTGGAGTGGCATACCCTGGCCTGAGGTTGGCCAGGGGATTGTTACAAGATGATATCAGAGCTTCAATTCAACACTGAGCTTGGATGGGCCAGAGGGGTTTAGTCGAAGAAAATATTCATAGAAGAGCCACTTTGAAGTGACCAAAATTGGAGTCATGGAGTATCCATGGAAAAAGGATGGCATGCAGGCATGCACATGGTAAATTTTGGCACCACACAAGAAAACGTTGGTGTGCCAGTATGCATGGTAAATTGTGGCATCACATAGAAGATCATTACGTGCAGATGCACACACTGAATTTAGCCTTGCGTGGTGAGCACACATATAGTAATGTGCACATGGGGTGCACAAGTATTGCTTAACAGAGATTATTTTGGTTGGTATGTGCATAAGTATGAGTATAAGTTGTTTCACAATAGTGTATTCAGTAGTGTGCGTAGATATTTGGGCGCTATGGAATATGTTAAACTTGACATGGTGCATGCATAGGAAGAAATGCATGTGGAATATTGATGCACAGTACTGAAACTGTGCACAATGGATATTGGCACACAACGCAAGAGTAGTGCGCGTGAGTTGTCGATGCGACGAAGAATAAATGCATAGTAGATTTAGGTTTGCAGAAAATCATGTTACCTTGTAATATTGCTATGCACGATAAATATAAATGAACAGGTCAAAGTTTAGTGTGTGTGAAGTAACTTGGAAGGCGATGAGTCTGAGTTTAAATTGCATAATAGTAAAGAAAAAGAAACACATAACCACATCAAAGCATTAATTAAAAAGAATTATGAGTTTTACGTTCCTCCGATTTAGACAGATGAAAATAAAAATATAAGATTACAAGAAAAAAAAACTTATTATAAAAGAAAACAAGATTCATAACATCACCATATAGGAATTGCAATAAAACTGTCTAAAATCAGTTTATGTATTTATATAATCATATTAATCAAAAAATTACAAAAGGGTGATGACAACAGTTAGCCTTTTGTAAAAAGGGGCATTTGAAGAACATGCCTAACATCTCTGGCACTCTTTACCTCCGCTACCGACTGTTCAAAATTCATTGAGACATGCTTATATTATTTGAAGACTTAATTTAGGTTAGCGATCTCCACCTTTAAGGAAGAATCTAACCAGACCGGTTGATTCTCTCCAACACTTTCGGTTGCATCAATCGTAAATTCCTCCTTCTTATGCCACTTACTCCTTTTCTTCTTAGCGCCTGGTGACGTAGGCGCAAGTAACCTCTGACACCCGCTCTCAGGATCGTCCTAATCCCCTCTTTGAGCCAAATTAGCTCTTCCGATTCCTTGCTGGAATCCCTGATGAAAACCCGATCCACAGGTCCTTTCTTCACCTGCACGACCTTCTGCCCATGACTATGATCTTCCCCTGATCTTAATTTCAGGTTTTTGGGGTTTCATCCTTTCTGATGTCAAGAGTTCATGTACTCTCGATTCCCCGATCTCCAATGAGATCCCATCCGGCCTTAGCCCCTCCTGGCTATGCCCTGCTCCATATGACTTATCTCCATAAGACCGCAGCCTTATATCCTCCTATTGGGGTTTTGGGTTTCAAATTCCCGTTAGCCCTCCAGGCTAGACTCTTGGTACATGTGACCTCCCCTTATATGACCACAGTCATACTCCTCATTCGGGTTTCGGTCTTTCCAATGCCAAAATTCATATGTCCTCAGGACTCGCGATTCCTCGAATCCCGATGCGCCCTTTATGCACTAGCTCTCCCGGCTAGTTCCTGGCCCATATGACCGTTACCCCCGTGACCGCAGTCTTACCTCCTTATCGGGGCTTCCGGGTTTCCAATGGAAAAATGCACTCATCCTCAAGATTCGCGATCCCTCAAATCCCTGTTTCCCACTATACTGACAACTAGGAACTCTTGTCCGCCTTTAGCCTGATTAACGGTCGTGATGGCCTATGGAACCAACGGCTCCAGATCCCCCTCGGGATTTCAGGGTTTCAAATGTCGAAAAACATTTTCCCACGGGACTGTCAATCCCTCGAATCTTGATTCTCCGCCATGCTGATAACTGGCCCCTCAATGGTGCTTCCTCCTTCTTATCGGGGTTTCGGGCTTTCCAATGCCGAAACTCACATGTCCCCTAGACTTGCGATCCTCCGATGGGCTCACGCCCTTGACCTTTCTATCGAGGTTTTCCCTGATGGCTCTAATTTCTGCCACGCGTCCTCTCCAAATGGATGGTCCTAATTTCTCTGATATTTCGAGACTTGTGATGTCCCAACTTTCACGACCTCAGGACCTCCAATTTCCCGATGCCGAATATCCCAACTCTCTTTGGATTTATGACACATGTCTCCTGAAACAGACGACTCAAATTTTTGTTGGGGTTTTCAAAGTGGAATTACGTGATCTCCTGTCCAAAGGAACGTCGATATCCCGATGCGCCAAAGTACCGACGACACTTGATCTCTGCCACGTGTCTCCACCAATGGACGATCCAAATCGCTCCGGTGTTTCGAGACTTGGAATGTCCTGGTCTTTTTTCTTTGAGACTCCCGATATGCCGATGGCTGAAGTCTCAATGGTAAAACTCGTGCAGCTCCTATCCGATCTGATGGTTGATGGGTATCTTCTCAAGATCTAACGGCCAAGATCTATTCTCCTACGCACTTACTCTAGAGGCTAAACTCTGATCATCTTTTCCCGATCCAATGGATGACGAGATTTCTGAATGAGATCCAATGGCTGTCGATCTCCCCCTCAGTGCGCTTCTCCTGATGCCTTCCTGGATGTGAAAACCAATGGTCCAAATCTCTTTCCTCTGCCAATTCGATGGCTGTTGTGCTCTCCTGGGCTTCCTGTGCTTCGTCCTAGACTTGGAATAATTTCCATGTTCTCAAAGGCCTCAACCTTTGTGCTCTTTTTCCTCTGCGAGCTCCACGACCGATGTCCCTCCTGAGCTTTTACTCTCGAATCCCCAAGGGATTATTTTGACTTCTGCACCTCTGTAGAGTCTTCGCACGCAAAGTGTTGTCTGTCCTGAGCTTCTCCTGTAGCTTCAACCTCCCAAGGAAACTCAGTTCTTATTTCCTTTTCTCTTTCAGATGGAGAATGCTTGGATGCCATCCTAGCTATCCTTCACTCTAGCAACCTCTTGTTGAGTGCTTTTGGGTACTCAATAACCCTGTGAAGATCCCTCAGTGGATTCTTCTTCAAATTACAGAACTCAAAAGAGTTCTCTTCTCCTTTCTATGCCTGTCTGTACACTAACTCAAATGCCCACCTGGAAGAATGTCTTCTTCCAGAACTTCCAGCAGTTATGTCTTCTTTTGCACCTATGCACCTATTCAATGCCCACCTGGCAGAGCTCTCAGAATCCTCAGTGATTCTGTTTCTTCTGAACTCACAGCAGAGTTCTTCCCCTGTGCACTCCTTGCACCTTCTCAATGCCCACCTGGCAGGGCTCTTAGAATCCTCAGTGATTTTGTCTTCTGTCTGAACTCACAACAGAGTTCTTCTTCAACACCCTGTGCTTGTGCTCAATGCCCACTTGGCAGAGCTTTACAGAATCCACAGTAGAATTTTGTCTGCAACTGTGTCTTCACCCACACAGCCTTGCCTCCAAGGTATTCAACAACCTTGAGGTCTTACTATGAGTTGTTGATTCCAACTTATGTGCCACAAAACATCTTTTTCTGACTCTGCAAAGTTCAGAAGTGCTTCAGTGCACTGGTATTCAAAGTCCGTAGCACTCTGTCACACCCTCCTGGTGTGAAACCACAAAGAACCTCTCAAGCCTGAAATAAAAAACAACCTGCAAATTCATAAACATAACATACATCTACAACATATATGAACACTCACAGACACCCATTTAACACAACATACATGCAAGAAAAACTGCTCTTTGTATTAAATATGGAATATGCCTGTATTTACAAGGTGTTCCTGAGCACGGCCTGTAACAAGGTCTCAACTCTTCTCTTCTGCTCTCTACTTGCGGATTCTCTTCTCTACTTCCACTACTACAAAATGAGATATGAAAATCTCTTTTACTTGAGGGGGCTCTTCGAGTGCTTCCCTCCAACCTACCTACCCTATTCAATTACATTGAATGGGTTGTCTAGTCCAGAATCAGATCTAGATCTCAGCCATACAAACATTTAAGGCTGATCTTATCTACAGCCTGCACAAATGCACGGCTTCCCAGCTCAACAAATTAAACATTTAAATTACATTGAATTCATATTTAAATGAGGCTGCACCTCTCTCTTAACGTGCGATTTGAATTCGTTGGCGTGGCTGGCTGGCTAGTTGGATGACATGGAGAGATGCTCCTGCATCACCTGGCCTGTTGATGACTAAATATTTTATAGTGGGATTCATCTTGAATTCCAATCATGAGTTTGTAGTCGGCTCTAAATGAAACTTAGTTTCTAGAATGTGTGCAATGACCCTTTCCTCCTTATTCGTAGGAATGCCTAGCATGTTGCTCGAATAACAAGTCTCACTTGATTTAGCCTTGTCCATGTATCTTAGGTTGGGGATACTGAAAGGTGTTTTTACAGAGAGCAGAAAGTCTAGCAGTTGGGGATTACTTTGGTTATGGATACACATATATCTTCATACTTGGGGAGTGGTAATTATAGAACTCCATTTATGAAGCACAAACAAATTACGTACAAGAGTGTTGGGTTTCCATGCTTAGCCAATCCATTTCGAATGATTAGATTTTGAGTTCGTTACATGGCGACGGTCGGTTGACATCACATGGCTATGAAGTATCGAACAAGTGAAGCAGGGTGATCTGACTAAGCCAACGCCCACTCCACGAGTGGTGGATTTTACATGTTGAGACACGTGATACCACAACTTAGCGAAAGTGGTTTCGAAAAACCACCTTCTTACACAAGTGTAACTCGGAAGGCACTACGCATCAGTGTTTTTGAGACTTGGGTATTATCTAGAATTGTCATGGTGATAACACCAGGAAACCGAGAGTGATAATGTTGATGTATATGGTGAATCAAAATGGTGCATATTCTCATGAATTTCTGAATTGTTAGCCTAATTAGTTTCGATAGCTGCATGTTTTACAGAATTAATAGCAACTCGACCAGGTCAGACCGGTGCAGATTCCATAGGAATGGAGGAGGCACAGGGGAATTACAGTCAGCAAGAGGAGAGCAGAGGGGTGGATGTCCATTTGGGCATAGAAGGAACAAACTCCAACAGACATGGAGAAGAAAGGAAGGAAGAGATGAATATGGTTGAAACCATGAAGAATTTGTAGAGGGATGTCCAAAGCCATAAAGATGATAATGAAAGGCTTATGAAATCCAAATAGCAACACGATGATTTCAACATGAATCTATTGGAGGGTTTGAATAGAATATGAAAGAAATTGGTTAAGGAGAGTGGCTCATGTGAATCTGGGAGTCACAAACCTTCAGAGGAGAAAATAAAAGTAAAAAGTGTTAGTAGACATCACCATCACTCCCAAAGGAATTCCCATAAGAGAGAAGGCAACAACTCAAGTCTATCCCCTGTCAGAAAGTATAAGATATCTGGGATGGATGAGCTGTGAGGAGAAATGAACAAAATCAAACCTCCTACATTTGATGGTGAGCACAAGAAGGATGAAGATGCAGAAACATGGTTTCTAGGCATGAGGAAGTATTTTCAATTGCATAATTATTCTTCTCATGCAGAAGGTAGAATCACTATCTATCAACTCAAAGGAAAGGCCTCCATGTGGTGGGATCAACTTGTGCAGGTACAAAACATTGTAGAGAAAAGTGTTACTTGGAGGGAATTCAAGAAGTATTTTGAGAAGAAGTACTTGACTAAGAGATACTATGACAAGAAAATGAAAGATTTCTTTGAACTCAAGCTTGGAAGTATGACCATAGATGAATATGAGAGAAGGTTTTTGTAACTGTTGAAGTATGTCTCTTTCATCAAGGATGAGACAATCAAAATTCAAAGGTATTTAAGTGGATTTCCATCGTTCATTAGTGAAAAAATACAGTATGATGATCCCAAGACATTAGAAGAGACCATAAGGAGAGCTAAATGCCTATATGATCAACAGAATGTAAAGACATCTTTCGAAAGGGTTTGGGAAGACAATATGAAATTCAAGGTGGATCAAAGGAAGAAGGGATCTAAGGCACCATTCTTCATAATTAATCCACAAGGACAAAAAATGCCTAAAGAAACCTGAACGATTGATGCAGGGAGTCAAGGGCTAAGATAACCACCTATGCAATGTTGGGGTTGCAAAGGGGACCATAGGTTCAGAGATTGTCCTCACATGGGTGAAAAAGGTAGGGTTGGTCACAATGTACAACAAGATGAAACAATGGAGGACATGGGCAGATATGTGCCAAGGATTTATACATCCCTGGACAACAAGCAAGTAGAGTATCAGTCCCACATGATTGAAGTGGAAGGTATGATCAACAACCAAACCCTTTCTACTTTAATTGATTCAGGATCTAGTCATAGTTATATAGACCCTAAGATGGTGGAATGTTTGCAATTGCCAAGAAGCAAGCATGGGAAATCCTTGTTGGTACAACTAGCTACAGGATCCAAAATAAAGGTTAATGAGATGGTTAAGTCATGCCTCATAGACATGAATGGACTGAAAACCAAAGAAGATTTAAACATATTACCTTTAGGTTCTTATGACTGTCTAATTGGGATGGATTGGTTAGATGAACATCACACTCTCTTACACTATCACAACAAAGAATTTACTTTCCTGGATGAGGAAGGGAAACCAAGGAAGGTACAGGGAATCCTCAGGGTAGTAACCATTACAGAAATTTTAGCATTGCAGCTAAAGAAATGTTACAAAAAATGATGTCAAATATTTGCGACTCATTTGGAAGAGACACATAAAGATAAGGTGCCAAATTTGGAAGATTATGTATTCCTGGAAGATTTTGAGGATGTGTTCAAGGAGGTACTCGGACTACCCCCAAGGAGAGACATTGATTGCTCTATAGATTTTATGTATGGAGCAGTGCCAATATCAAAGACTCCATACATAATGAGTACACCAGAGTTGAATAAGTTGCAAATGCACCTGGAAGAACTTTTGAAGAAGGGGTATATACACCCATGGGTGTCACCTTGGGGTGCCCCAATCCTGTTTGTGAGAAATAAAGATGGAACACTAAGGTTGTGCATTGACTTCAAACAGTTGAATAAAGTGACTATTAAGAACAAGTATCCTCTACCAAGGATTGATGACCTCTTTGATCAATTGAAGGATGTAAATATATTTTCAAAGATATATCTCAGATTAGGATACCATCAGGTAAGAATTAAAGAAGAAGATATTAGCAAGACAACCTTCGGGACAAGGTGTGATCATTATAAGTTCACAGTGGTACCATTTGGGTTGTCAAATGCACCAGCTATTTTCATGTGCTTAATGAATGGTTTTTTCCAAGAGTATTTGGAAAAGTTTGTCATTGTATTTTTAGATGAAATTCTTATATATTCCAAGTCAGAGGAAGAGCATGAAATACATCATTTGAGGATGGTGTTGAAATTATTAAGGGAACATCAGTTATATGCCAAATTGAGCAAGTGCTCATTTTATCAGAAACAAATTCATTATTTAGGGCATATCATTTCAAAGGATGGGATAGCAGTGGATCCTCAGAAGATAGAGGCCATTAGAGAATGATCAACACCAAAGAATGTGACAGAAGTGAGATCATTCATGGCTCTTGCAGGCTACTACAAAAGATTTACTAAAGGATTCTCAAATATTTCACACCCAATCACTTCTTTGCAAAGAAAGGGAGTGAAGTTTCAGTGGACACTGGATTGTGAGAAAAGTTTCCAAGACTTGAAACAATTATTGACAAGTGCTCCAATATTAAGGATTGCAGACCCAAAAGAAGAATTCACCATATGCACCGATGTATGTAGTGAAGGACTTGGTGGAGTCCTCAGTCAAAACATATTTGTCATATGTTACGAATCAAGAAAGTTGAAGGATCATGAAATAAACTATGCCACTCACGATTTGGAGTTGGAAACCATAGTGCATGCGTTGAGGAAATGGAGACACTACCTCATGGGAAAGAGGTTTGAGCTAAGAATAGACCACAATGGTCTGAAATGTTTATTTGATCAGCCAAACCTAAATGCTAGACAAAGCATATGGTTAGAATTTCTAAGAAAATATGACTTTGATATAAATCATATCAAGGGGAAATAGAATAAAGTGGTTGATGCACTCAGCAAAAAGGTGTATGAGTTACATGCTACAACCATTAACATGTACCAAACTAATGTTAAAAGAAAAATTCTGGAGGCTGGAAATGTAGATATGCAATACAAAGAATTGGTAGCAATGCTATAGAAGGGTAAGATGCTTAAGAAGGTGGATGATTATAAGTTGTGAATAGATGGAATACTGTTGTGATAGAATAGGATTTTTGTTCCAAATGTCCAAGACCTGAAACGTATTATTCTACATGAAATGCATAATGTTCCTTATGCAAGACACCCTGGATATTAGAAAATCATGGCAGCAATCAAGAGCCATTACTTTTGGCTAGGTATGAAGAAAGAGATCAAAAAGTACATCGCTAGATGTATGGAATGCCATAAAGTGAAAGCTGAGAATAGGAACCCAGCGAGGTTGCTACAACATTTAACCATTCTTGAGTGGAAGTGGGAAATAGTGACAATGGATTTTATTACGAGATTTCCTAGAACAGGAAAGTTGCATGGTTCGATCATGGTGGTGGTGGACAAGCTCACGAAAGTTGCCCATTTTATTCCACTAAAAACCATGCACAAGGAAACAGAGGTTGTTCATATGTTCCTGAAGGAAGTGGCACGATTACACGAGATTCCTGAAACAATTGTATCCGACAGAGACCCGAAATTCACCTCGAATTTATGGAAAGGGTTTTTCAAAGGATTTAGAATGAATCTGAACTTTAGTATAGCTTATCATCCTGAGTTTGATGGACAGAAAGAAAGGGTGAATAGGGTGATAGAAGATATACTGAGAATGTATGTGATGGACAAACCATTGAAATGGGAAGACTACCTACACTTGGTAGAATTTGCATACAACAATGGGTATCAAGAATCATTGAAGATAATCCCAGTTGAAGCACTTTATGACAGAAAGTGAAATATTCCATTAAGTTGGGATAATCCAGCTGATAGGATAGTAGTTGGGCCAGAGTTTCTCAGGGAAATGGAGGACCAGATGACAAAAATTAAGAAGAATTTAAAAGCTCCCCAAGATAGACAGAAAATTTATGCTGATAAGAACAAAAACCACAGAGAATTGAAAGTGGGTGATCATGTTTTCCTGAAAGTGAAAGCTAACAAGAGTTCCCTGAAGTTGGGAATCTACGCCAAGTTGGCATCTAGATTTTGTGGGCCTTTTGAAATCCTGGAGAGGATTGGTCTAGTTGCTTATATGATTGCATTGCCTGCATCTATGTATGTTCATAATTTCTTCCATGTATCATTGCTAAAGAAATATATACATGATACTAATCATGTTATTGATTGGAATGTGATTCAGGTGGAACAAGAAGGCGCTTTTCAAGTGCATCTGATGCACATTATGAACCGAAAATTCAAACAACTTTGGAACCGAGCCATAGGGCTTGTAAAGGTTCAATGGACCTGGTACAACCCTGAGGATGCTAATTTGGAACATGAAGATGCAATGCGATTAGAATACCCTCATCTTTTTGAAGATTTTTGATTTTTTTTTTATATATGGGCGTATGATGCACTGAGGATAGTGCATAAATAATGGGAGGGGATTGTAATATCCCTCGGCCGAACCCAATTGTAAATATAATATGAATGTACTTAAGATAGTGAGTCGACCTCATTTGGTAATGTATGTCATGTGGCATAGTGCGCGCATGAACTGCGTAGTTAAATGATGTAATATGTACATTCCAAGATACTGCGCGCAGTAACTAAGGTGCGCGCAGTATAGAGGACAATGAGCCTCATGTATATGATATGTGTTATAGGTTGGTGAGCTGGTTATTATAAGCTGGGATGTTTATGTTTTGGTATTAGGCCAGAATGCCTAGATGTCAAAGGCCAGTCCGCCTACTTTGTACATGACTCATGATTAATATAAAATACATCGTTGCGCACAGACCAACCATGATAAAAGAGATGGGGGACTAAACTTCACTAGTTAGGGAAAGGGAGGGACAAAAGTCAAGGGAATATTATATTAATATTTACTAAAAAGAGAAAGTATGGATAATTATTTTATCCTAAGTTCTAAAGTTGGGGACAAGTGGACCAAAGTAACTTCTGATATGACAAGTGTCAATTTGGGGACATGCATTCAGATCATGGGGGAACTTAGGTCATTTGGGGGGGGAATTCTCACGCAAACTTGACTAGCATACCAACGACCATTATTCATAGAATGACTTCCACAAAGTGTTTACAGTGATTCTCCTACACACTCAGTTATCTAGTCAATGATTCCATGACCATTTCACTCATGCATTATGTTATCCTTGAGACAACTATTTCACCATTCTGAATCCTATTTCCATATCCCTTTTGGTTGGTGTACCTGATTAGCTTGGAGCGGGATTGAAGAAGCGAGTTGTCAGGCCTGTGAGAAATTCTATGAGCGAGAGAATTACTAGGGATTGATTCTTGAAGGTGCTAGACTGCAGCTACAACGCTTTGAGACTTCCGGTCCAGCCTGTTGCTAAATCCCTGGAAGGGAAGTGGGGAAACCGAGGGACTGTTGAGCAGAGAAGGGGCACACTTCCTTGAGTGGGACAGGCATGAGGGGAATGAGAGGTTGTAGGTTGTTAGTTGAGTGAGCACCTGAGACAAAGTCTTTCCTATTGTCCATGAGCGTTAGCCTAGATAGGAACTCTTTACCCTGGGTGGAGTTCAATCCCAGCTCAGGGGTGACTCACTGTTGAGAGTGATGAACAATGTAGTCTACAGCTGGGAGGTCCGTGGATGGTCTGCATGAAGTTGGTGACAATATTTCTAGCATAAGTACCAGTTGTATGATAAAAATGATATATTTCTTGTTATTTACATGCCTATGTTGTTGTTTATAATATATGTGATTATAATTGCCTGTATGTTTATGGGTAATTCTTTGTAAATGTTGCATACCTGTAGTTACTATTATTTCAGTATAAAAGTCGTATGTTACAGAAAGTAATTGTTTGATTATGTTTATATGTAAAGCTTCTGTGAGCATGTTGTACGTATATGTCTTAGTTGCATGCAATTTAAAGAGTAAATTTATGTGGAATTACTTAGTTGACTACTCGGTATGTTATTGTATGTTCCGTAGTATGGGAACGAAAGTGTTCCCTAGAGTAGCATGGCCCAGCCTGAAGGCTGGGAATGTTATAAGCTGGTGTCACAGCATGAGTGGTTTCTCTGGAGTGGCATACCACAGACTGAGGTTGGTTGGGGGATTGTTACAGAGCCTACTACCTCTGTAGCAAAGTCTTCTTCTTCCAGATTTTGTCCATCCAATAATAGTTTGTGAATTTTTATGATTTCTCCTTCTTTCTAGTGCATTTCTTTCTTCACCACAACTTTCATTTCCTTACTGAAAAAGAAATCATTAGGAGGTATTTCATCAATAGGCATAGGTGTGAGATCTCCTATGAATATTACCTTTGTGTTAGGGTTTCCTCTGGTGAATTGTAATGGTGCAAAAACCTCAAAGGGGATGCCAATTTCTGTGGATACTGGTTTTCCAACTTCATATGCAGTTAATTTCTCTCATGAAGACAATGGCCTATCTTATCCTTTCATTATTAGTGTCTCTTCTTGATTTTTGGTTGGGTTATTTGATATCTTTATCGCTGGAGTATCTTCTTTCTAGGTTGAGACCTCAGGTTTCTCTAAGTTTTCTAGGACTTCTTGTTTGGTAGATATTTCGGCTTCTGTATTTTGGTTCTTTGTTTGTTGTGTAGTTTGAGACTTTGGTTTTTACCCTTGTAATACTTTTGGAAAAATACTTCTTCGATGCTTTTGGAAATTGTAAAAATCAACAATTTCACCAGGTGGTAGAGCTCGAACTCGGCTAAAACATTCTTGGTAAGATCTTACCCCTCACAACATTTCATCCTAAGGGGACTCCTCATGTTCATATTTTTTTAGATTGCAACTGGCCATATGATTTCCCATGACCTTTTGCGGTTTGTGTTTCTTGAATTCAATGTTAACCAGTTTTATTTCTTCTAAGGTTGTAGCCTCCACTCTGGAATGGCCGAAATATAACAAAGAAAATGCACCAATCTGTAAGGGTAAATATGGCCATATCATTTTCTGCACTGCTTTAAGTTCTTTGCTAATCCCACCGAGTATAATTTGTCGTGTGACCTCGCGACACACTAATCGGTCTGATAGAAATTTTAGTAGAGCATAGGGGGGAACTGAAAAACCGAAAACTCTTATATAAGAGAAGTGTTCCTCGATATACCACTCTCCCACCTTATCTAGGTTAGCTACAACTAAATCTGAAATTCTAGGAGGTGAGTGACCAAAAATAGCAGTGTGCATCGACACCGCTACCCAATTATAGATTTCATAAAAGGAATCCTTCACCTTATCTTCCTTGAGTTTTTAATGATAAACATGAATTGGTTCTGAATTGTCTGGAGTCTAACTCCATCCCATCAGTGGGAAAGGCATCATGAAACATATGGCGTCCATAATATAAGCTGACATGAAGAATGAAGTTGGTTTTCCTTTGGATTTCATTGTTTGGTATTCTCTGATTTCACTAGCCAGACTATCCGACAATATTTTGGCCCACTCAAAAGAAAACCCCTCCGCCAATATGTGTATAATGGGTACCCATGGTAGAAAGAAATGAGTTGTGTTCTATTTTCCATAGAGTCTACATATCATCATGGCTATATACATGAACTTTGGTTCTAGCAATGATATTGAATATATGTCGTTAGAATCGGCTATGAACTTTTCAAGGCATGAGCACCAGTCCTTGATCAAGTTGGAAAGACTCTTTCCATATTGATCACACTCCTTCTTATTAAAATTCACTAGAAAACTAGAATTATAAATGAAGTTGGATGTTGCAGACAATTTATACATCACTTGTATGTGTTCCGATCGAAATGACCCAACAACTACCTTCTGAGAGTTGAATATAGTTCTAGTTGGGATATCTACATGATCCAGTGCCCATCCAATCATGTCAGTATAGGGTAAAATCCTTGGCCTTGTTGCTACCTTATGCATCTCTTCTTGAGGGATAATCTTATATTTGGTAGATAAGTTATCCTTTTCGTTGTCGCTTGAATCATCATGGAAGTTTATGAATTCGTATTGTAGAGTGTTGAATACATGCATCCAAGTTTTAACTGCATTTATACTTATGGGTGAAGTATCAAAAATAACATCTGTGTTCTGGCCATAACTGTCGCCAGTTTCTTTAGGCGATTTATGTGGAGTCATGGTATCAAATCTCAGAGTTCTATTACCTATTACAGAGAATGAGAATGTAGAAAACTAGTTATTTCACTAAGCCATCTCTATGAAAACAAGAACGTATTTCGGAACTAAAAAATGTTATTTTCCTTAAACGCATAAATGATGCGTATACATTCACTGACAACGTGTTTAATTTCTTTAATAAAAATATTCAAGCATTAAAATAAGATATTATTTTCCCTAAATTAGATATTAATGTCATTAATGGTCGATACCTCATGATTTGGGAATATCACAGAGAAAATTTCAATTTATCCGCCTTTCAAAAGAACGTAAGTTTAACAGGAATTAAGACTGCTTAATGTATTAAAAAATCAAGTTTATCTTGTTAATTAATCATTTATAACATTAATCCATTTAGGGATTTTGGATCTCGTGTAACCTTGTATCCATCCAAGCTAGGATTTCCGAAACACGAAACCACGATATACTTAATTAATTTTTAATCTTGTTTAGATCCTTCATTAATTGCAATTTACTGCGAGGATTTTGTGGTTTAGGGTATCGACACTTCCGGTGATCCTTCGAGGTATGATTCCCAAATATTGAAATTGAGATGTGTTTAATTAATTTTAATCACTTTTAAAGTTTTGATTAATCATAGTTTAACACTTAATGAAGTTTCACGACTTTGCATGTCGGGATTTTGATACTCTTCACATATTGGACTGTTAGGTCTACGAAATACTAAAACCCTATACTTTGAACACTGTCCTAGCGATTTGACTTTTTAATGAAAAGGTGGCTCCATGACTTTAAAGTATTTCAGACCATTGGATTTAGTAGAAGACTTCATCAACGGTGATATCCAAGCGCACATTTATCTTTATGAAAATTTTAAAGTCTAAAGTTTTAGAAAAATATAATATGTTTCAACATAGGCTCCATCTAGGGATCTCGTCACCCTGCAGGACGAGAAGAAAAGTAGACCAAGTGCATTTATTGGGTAACTAGAGTCATTATTGCATTTTTATGAAACACATATGAAGAAACCACAAAGAAGGATTTTAGGATTTCATCCTTATCTCTAAAAACTTTCAAAATTTAATCATTCACTGGCCTCGAGTTTAGGCTTATCAATGGGTTTCCTTTCTTAAAACTAATTTCAGATTTGTTTAAGATAATCAAAACAACCTTAATCATTCTACTAGGCTTTGTTCGATTTTTTTTCACATAATGGTAAAGTAATTTCAATATTTTAAGTCAAGGAGTCCCATTTAGCTTAGAATGTAGATCTAATCGAACAGATAAATAGTTACTGGAGCACCTTATAATTGATGTATAATAGCCTTGCAGATATTGTAGACATTGCTTCACTTCCAACAAGCCTGTTCAATACCCCAGTGAGGTTATCAAATTTCCCACATTGAATTTCCTTTCACCACTTCAATTAGTAATTTATCATTTAAATGTTGAAATGAGGGAAATCATTTAATGAATTTCCTTTCATCATATCTTTTGGACCAGATGGGGGAAATCATTTTATGAATTTCCTTTCACCATCTGTCTTGTTTTAAAACATAAAGTGGGGGCAATCAATCTGTATGCAATATATTGGGGAAGATGTCTGTTTATAATTTAACAAAAAATTTATGTCAACTCACTTTGATTACTATGGACTAATCCTTCTCTGACCTTCAAAACATCTTCACCTACAGGGAAGTTCTCACGAGAAGTTTTTATTTTCTAGGTAATTTCCTTGAGAGAAACTAATCAATCTAATCCTATTAGAAAGACTAACATAGTTAGGATCAACCTAGACATACTTCTTGTTCAGTTAAAGTTAGAGTAATTATAAGAAACTTTACCTATTCTCGTTTTGAATATTTGTTTATGAGTTTTCAAAGTTAAGGTGAGACCTCTCTCCTCTATGAAGCTCATGGGATGAGATCAAGAATCATGTAAAGATACAGCTTGAAAATGAACAGTGGAACAAAAAGAGGATTCAAATGTTCTTTTCTAAGTACAGTCACTCTTAAACAGGCTTCTTACTCGACTATTGAAATTTTTTCTTTAAAGTCTTTTTATTGCTTATATATATTTTTTTATTTCATCGAGAGAAAGTGTTTGATAATTAAAAAATAGCTTTCATTTCTTTGTTTAAATATTTGGTGATGATATTAGTAAACAACATATTTTTGTCTTACTCATTAACATCTTGAAAATTTTAACTTAAGTTTACAAGGAAGAAATTCATACCTTAGAATTTCTTTATACTTCCAGCGAAGCAAACTCTTAGTTTATTACCTACTTCAAGAGAAATTTAATGCGAGTATCTATGCATGTCACCTTTCTGATATCTCAAGTATCTCGACTATCTGCAAGTATCATGCATGAAAAATAACATGAAAAATATCAAGAACTTACGTATACCCAAACTCAATGAGTTACTTATATATATAAAATAAAAATCAACTGTCATGGTTTTATTTACAATGAAATTAAAAACTTACCCAAGAAAATGAATAAACTATAAATAAAAAACAAAGAACTCAAACCGGTATATACAGTGAAGGTTTGGAAACCAAACATTGCATAAACTTCTTCAGGTAATTCCCATTGATAGGGGCGTTAAGGATTTTTCCATCCAGATTTTCTAACAAAAACGAATTATTTCGTTCAGAATCTGTGATTTTGAAAGGTCCACACCAAATATGGTTGAATTTACCATGATTTCCTGAATCTCCCTTCCTAGCATCCCATTTTAAAACTAGGTCACCAGGAAGGAATTCTTTGTCTTTCACTTTTTGGACAAATAGGGATTTCATTTTATCTTGGTACTTCTGGAGTTTTTCATCTACTTCAGCCCTATTTTGATGGACTTCGATCAATTGGTTAATTATTCTAGTGACATGATTTGGCTCCTCCTTCTCGTCTTGCCAGAGTTTCATTACAAGAAAATCCAGGTTGATAGGTAGTACTACTTCAATTTCGTACACCATTTGGAAAGGAGACATCCCAATCAATCTCTTAGTGCCTATCCGATTTTCCCACAAGGCATACTTCAAATGCACATGCCAAGATTTTTTATTTTCATTCAACACTTTCTTAATTATTTGATTTTATTTGATGATTCAACTAATCAATTGCCTTGAGGATAGTAAGTTGTAGAGTGTCCCAATATGATGTTGTACTTTTGAAAAAAATTTATCATGTCCATGGACTTAAAAGAGTGAGCATTATCAGTAATGATATTTCGAGGGTAGCCAAATCTTGATAAAATATTCTCCTCCAGGAAACTGGTCACTATTGCGTCGATTGTGTTTCGTGTAGGAATGGCTTCCACCCATTTAGTAAAATAATCAGTAGCGTTCAAGATCCACTTATATTACACACTTGAATGAGGATGTATTTCACCAATGAAATCCATACCCCATTGTTGAAAAGGAGCTTCAGTTTTTACTGGCACCAAATGTAGTGCATGAATCTTTTGTTTGCCTGTGAATAATTGATAGGGGTTACAATCTTTGACTTTAGCATTCAAATCAGTGAATAATTTTGGCCAATAATATCCCTCTCTTAGGATTTTATAGGTTTTTTATTTCCATGCGTGATTTCCTCCACACACTCCTTTGTGAAACTCATTTATGACTTTCTTTGTTTCAGATTCTATTAAATATCTCAATAAGAAACCCAGAGGATCCTTCCAATATAGTTGACCATCTACATTATAATATTTTACTGCGTGCAACTTCAACGTTCTTTATTTAGAAGGATTCATGTTTCTTGGGCATTGAAGAGTTAGTAAATATTAAACTATGTCACTATACCATACTGAGGAAGATAACTTATCTTGGATTTGAGTCGTAGGAATTTTATCGTCGAAGTCTTCTATATTTGGAATTTCTTCATAAGCTTGTAAATGATTTTTTCCAAGCACTCTGAGATTAGATTCAGCTATTAGTTTAGCCAAACCCCGTCCTTTGAAAAGATTCATTGGTTTCACTTCCAGATCAAACTCTTGAATTTTAGCAAGCCATCGACCTCTCCTTCTGTCACTATCGGGTTGAACCAATATATCTTTAACGGAACTGGTGGGTACGCATGTTATGATTTTATAATGTAGCACATAAGTTCTGAAATCTTTGAGGGATTTCACCATTGCATAAGCTTTATTTTCCAATATATTGTATTTGAGTTCAACATCTCTAGGACTTTTGCTAAAAAATGTGATTGGTTGTTTGAAACCTTCATCATTTTTTTGTAATAGTACAGACGCAATAGTATGTTCAGAAGCAAATGAAAAAATCAGGAATTCTTTCATGTAATTTGGGCTTTCCATAACTGGCGCTTCTCCTATAACCTTTTTAATACATTCAAATGATGCTTTGGCTTCGGTAGTCCACTTGACCTCTCTATCCTTCTTGAGAATATCTGTAATCAATTTCACAATTTCAGCAAAATTTGGGACAAATCTTCTCAAAATATTAATTTTTCATAAGAATGATTGTATTTCCTTTATATTCCTAGGAATATTTATAGTATCTATAGCTTCAAATATCTTCGGATAAATTTTAATTCCATCCTTATATACTATGTGGCCCAAGAGTTTACCTTCTTGCATTGAAAAATGAGATTTTTTGGGACTCAAAGAAAAACCAAATTTTCGACATTTTTCAAACGTCTTCTTGAGGTGTATTAGGTGCTCTTCATCAGATTTAGAAAAAATAGTTAGATCATCAAGATAAATAACAACAAACTTATCTCTTTCACCGATAAACACAATATCCATAGCTCTTTGGAAAGTAGCTCCTGCATTCATCAAACCAAAAGGAATTTTATCATACATAATGGTACCCGATGGGGTGGTGAATGTGGTTTTCTCTTTATCATCCTCATGGAATGCAATTTGATTATAGCCTGAAAAGACATCAATCATAGAAATTCTATTATCTCCTACTACTTTTTCCAACACGTGATCCATTTTAGGTAATGGATAATTGTCTTTGAGTGATGATCTGTTTAGATTTTTGAAGTCCACGCACAATCTGATTTCACCATTTTTCTTCCTCACTAGAACTAAATTAGCTACCCACTCAGAGTATCTAAGTGGGACAATGATCTTGGCATCCAAAAGTTTCTTTACCTCTTTTTCTATCATGGGCAATAATATAGGATTTATTTGTCTGAGATTCTATTTGAATGGTTTAACACCCTGCTTCAGAGGAATTTTGTGTTCATTTATGGTGGTATCATAAGTTATTAATTAATCATAGGACCAAGAAAAAACATCCTTATACTATTTGAGAAACTCAACATATTTACTTTTTATTTCAGGAGGAAGGTACTTAGATAATTTTACCAACCTAGGAGTTTTTTTGGTGCCTATATCACAATCTTCAACCTCTTCTGGCGGAGGTTGTAAAGTAGACTTCAAAGGAATGTCGTCATGATTAAATAATCTCTCCAAGGGGATCAAACCTTTGGGGATCTTATTATGTTTCAATATAATCATACGATGATTGGCAATCTTATTTTGAAACTCTTGAGGATCTTTCCTTTCCTGCATAATCCAAGCGGGGTCATTCTGATTTTCTTGGTTGATATGTGTCTTGGCAAAGTCATCCACAATTTCTAGAAATTGTCTGATTTGTTCATAATCTTTGAAAACCTGCTACTATTGTATATTGTTTGGTATTGAAGGTATGTGACGCATTTCTATATGGAACTTTAGTTTGAAAATAATAGGAGGTACAAACGTTGAGGCTTCTTTGGCCAATGAATCAACCCATTGATTTTCTTCTATAGGAATGTAGTGAACATTAACCGGTGAGAAAAAAAATTCAATCAAATTCGAGGAATTTTTTTTGTAAGACCTTAACCTTTTGTTTTTAGCTTGGTACTAATGATTTATTTGTTTTATTATTAATTCAGCATCACCATAGACTTCCAAGTTTTTAATTTTCAACTTCCTGACAACTTCTAATCCTAAGACCAGAGCTTCATATTCGCACACATTGTTGGTGTAATTGATGTCCCACTATAACCTGTAAGAGAAAGGAATAACAAACTCATCTCTGGGTGCCATAAAAAGCACTCCAACCCTTGCTCCTTCACATGATGAAGCACCATCAAAATACATTTTCCAAATTCCAGTACTATATACATATTTATTTTCTTTTCTAGATTTTCTTTTTCTGTACAATATTTTTCTATACATTCATCTAAATCATCATCTATCGATAAAATACAATTTCCAAAATCTTGATCTGCGGTATAAACAAGATAAATTTTTGGATTCAACGGATCACTTACTATAAATGCTAGCCTTGTTTCTCTATACAAGAGGGTGAACTGTCCGCTGAAAACTAGGATTGTAGCATATGTCATATATAGTTGGAGGGATCCTCCAGTTTTAACACCCTAATACCTGGATAACAACATACCATACTTTGGAGGTATATCAACAACAACCACATCCATCATAACACCTTTTATAGGAATTTGCGCAAGATTAACCACTAAATCTTTAATCGTACCCATACATTTGACTTTTCTCGAATCAAAAGAATATAGATCTTCGTATGGTCGAGTAATTTCGAGACAAATTATATCTATAATACCTTTGGGCATCATATTGTGAGAAGGTCCAGAATCCAACGTGTAATTATGAAGCAGATAATCATGTACAATTAGCATAATATAAAAGGGAGCGATGATATCTCTGGCACCTTTGAAGTGCGGACCAAAGATTATATTTGGTTTATCATCTTCCAAATTTATAAAGTTAGTTTGACTTTCAGAATCTAAAATTTTTATCATTTTGGAAATTTGTTTCTTGTATGTAGGGTTTTTTTCTAGTTCGACTAGAGGTACATGGATCTTGATTTTATTAATCTCATTCTCTAGATTAAAAGTTCCCGTTGTCCTTTCAGATTCTCTAGTTTGGATTTCTATTTCCATTTTTATTTATTTATGAATGTGTGTTTCTTTTGTTTCAGCTGTTTTTGTTTCTTCCATGGGAATTTTCGTTGTTCTTATATTAATAACTAGTGTTTCTACTGGCTTTGTCTTGGTAGACTTTGTGTCAGCAACCTTGGTTTTAACAGTCTATATTTCAGCAGCTTTTGGAGCTGCCTCGTCTGTTTCCCTTCTCGACAATTTTTTTTTCGGTGGGGAAGTTGTGACATTTTTGTTTCTAGGCCTTAGATTATATTTGTGTTGGAGCTCAGCCATTATATTATCAATGATTCCTTGATAAGAAAAATAATTTGTAATATTCATACTCGCATCGTTATTATACCAACCTTCTGTGTTTAGAGATTTTTCATAATCTTCTCTTGTCAAATAAAGTTCTTGACAGTCATCGCCAAGATTATTGATATCTTCTTCTAACTCCTCAAAATTAGTATGTCTTCTCCTCCTATAATTTTTTTATTCTTAAAGGGGGATTGAATATTTTTGTTCTTCATTCTTAATTTGTCTTTTTTGTATTTGAGGGTTAGGATTCCTTCTGAAATCCTTTCTAGGGAACTGATCATTCTTTGACTGGTCTAATTCCATTCTCGAAATTTTATTCCACAATTCCTTGATTATTTTAGCCATGTTGTCCATCATGTCTTCAGAGGACTTCCCAACTCCGAAGGGTCCTACTTGTTTCATGAAGCATCTGGTTTCTTTATTTCCCATTTCAAATTTAGATTTTAACTTTCCTGATGCCATCATATTTGATTCAATTTCTACAGCATCATCCTACATTTTGGTGAGATCGACAAATCTCCTTTATTCTAATAATAGAGTGAAATATGGATCAAAATCCCCAAAAAAAGTTACTTTCGCTGCAAGTTGGGAAGGTTTAACTTCAGCAAGAATCTTATTATATAATTATTAAATATTTGAGTAAACTCAAGAACTGATTCCGAATTTTTCTTTCTTAAGGCTCCAAACTCAGTTAAATAATAAATATGACATTTTATTTCTCCCCATTGTCCGATAAAGGCACTTTATAACTCGTCATATGATCCTATGGAATCTGCTAGAAGTCCTCAGAACCAGGCTCTCACCTCTCCTTCGAAAGTTTGAACTAGGAGTCTTGAAGAAACATCCTTGTGCTCAAGGCCAAGGATATCAGTGAATTGATGAAATATTTTATATGCTCTGTCGCGGTTAAATCTCCCTCTCCGGTGAACTTTGGTAAACTTTTCATACAGTTTTCAGGTAAATCATAGAGGAGAACTAGAAGAACCAAAGGACCATATATAGCTACTACTTTAGAAAAAAATCTAGGAAATGGGGGTGGTTTTTGACCACCTGCTCCTCTTCCTACACCACCTCTGACACCACCTCCTCTGGCCGAAGCCATTGATAATTTGAGGGATGAAGCTTTGAGATTGAAAAGGTGTTTTTTAGAAAAGTGTAGTGACTTTTCAGTACCCTCGGGATGAAGAAGAAAACATTCATGAGACTTATGGTTAGGAGACTAAAAATAAGAAAAGATGGGAATAAGGAAATATGAGCTAGATTCTTCAAACTTGTAGGATGTATACATAGGAGAACCAACAAGAGTCAAGTATGGGTAATAAATATATTCCTCAGAGCTTTGAGAGGTTGGAAACTTGTCAAATTTAATCTCGAAAGAAAACAACTCTAGTTTTAGGGTTTCGACTTCAAGTTTATCAGAAGATGTTTCACCGAAAAGGGGTTGGATAGGAACTTCTTGTGAAGTTAACGGTTCCAATAAAATTTTAGTATTTGATTTGGTTTGATAAACCTTACTTGCTGACACAATAGTTTGTTTAAGGTATCCCCTTGATTTCAAAAGTTTTTTAGGCTCAGATACAGGCGAGGTTTTCTTATCGTCTGGATTCTTTTTGGTATTATTTTTACCAAATTCCAATTTATCAATTGTGGAGTCGCCAAGTTAAAAATAAAGCCTTATAATGTGTTAAATATTTGTTCACTATCAAAGAAAGAAACTTACCAATGTCATTCTCCTAGGGAAAAATAACTTTGTTTCTCCGTCCCCGACAATGGTGCCAAAAAGATGTTGTTCCCGAGTTTATACTTAAGGCTCATAGCATAATGTCAGGCATCACAAAATAAAGAGAGTTGTAATATTTGGTTTTTTCTATTTTAGTTATGTGAGAAAAGTTCCTAAAATGAATTAATGATATAACAACTCAATTGTCGTTTTTCATATCTGAGTTAAATTTGAAAATAATGAATGTAATGAGAGAAAAACATAAAGCTGTTAGACAAAGAAAGGCATCAATCACAAAATAATATCACTCTTCTACAAAAGAAAAAAATAGATGGGTAACCTTTAATGAAGCATTAAATGTAGCAATATAATTAACTCACAGGTATTTTATTTGCTAATAGAAAATATAGAGGAAAATCTATTAGCTATGAGTTAACTAAATGAAATATATAACCACAGTAGAAGTTGTACTAAATTGCGACTAGGCATTCATTAAGGAAATATAGAAAAAGATGTTGAAATGTGTAAATCCGGTAGACATAACTCAAAATGGATGAAATATGGAATCTCTGGTCTACACTTGTATTAATTATTGATGATGAGAGTTTTTATCAATTACAACTGGAAATAAGCAGCATATTTTTAGTATTTTGAAAATATATTTATACGAAAGGTTCTCAACCCTAGGCGGTTGGAATTCTCGTTATTCCTAGATAGTAATGGTTACAAAATAAAAACCTGAACCATTTCACTTGGTTCTTTTCTATCTCTCTCTCATGCTGATAGAACAAGTATGCATATGTTACTTCATTTATTCTTTAAAGTACTTCCTTCATATTTCTCGAGACATTTGACGTACCTGCTTAGGAATTGTACTAATAGTCTAGAAGGTTTTGTATCTTTTTCCTAAAAAAGATACAACTTTTTTTGTAATTGTGGAAACCTATCTTCTATCCTTTTATCTTCAGAAGTCATTGACTGTAACTATAAATTTGGCTTTATCAACCATCTATCTATTTGAGCGATGTCAACCTTCTTTAACTGTGAAATTTCAATCTCCGCTTCCTTTAATATTTCTTTGATGTCAAGTTGATGTTTTACAATTTTGATTTGTCCTAGTATTTCAGAACAATCATCCTTTCCAATGCCTAGTGATTCTTTATTTAGCAAATCAAAAAACTCTTCACAATCCTTGTTTAATTGTTTGGCCATTCTTTTACTCTCGGCTATATTGGCCTCCCATGTTTTCAATATTATATCCCCTCTGACTTGTTCTACAACAATCAATCTAGGAGTTACAGGTACTTCTTCTCTAGCTGATGACACGACTGCTTTTTGAAAAGTCAGTAGACTCTCTTTCTTTGAAACCAATATTATCTAATGATTGATTTACTTCATGAAAATGATTTTGGATGATATATACCTTGGCCAAAAGGCTTTGTTGTGTTATTTCCAATTTCTTTAGCACTTTCGATGCTTGAGCTTGGAACATTGTTATATCCATAACCATTTTCTCAGTGGAACTTACCTTGTCTTGTAATTGTTTAACCAACTCATCTTGTTGGACAAGACTGGACTTGAGAAGTTGGATTTGTTGTCTATCAGTAGCTCTAGCCTATTCAAGTCCTTTATTGACATCATCTCTGATATTATTATTTGTATTCCTTATTTGATCTTGCAACTGAATTATCATTTGATTCCTCTACTTCAGCCTTTCTTTCATATTATCAACTGAGAATAAGTTGGTTGTTGCAAAATATCCCAAAGAGCCTGCTACATTTGTAGCAAATTATTCGTCTTCTAGATTTTGTCCATCCAATAATACTCTGTGTTTTTTGACGATTTATCCTTCTTTCTAGTGCATTTCTTTCTTCACCACAACTTTCCTTTTCTTACTGAAAAGGAAATCGGTAGGAGGTATTTATTCAATAGGGATAGGCATGATATATCCTATGAATATTACCTCTGCATTAGGCTTTCCTCTGGTGAATTGTAATGGTGTGACAACCTCAATGGGGCTTCCGATTTATGTGGATAACTGTTTTCCAGCTTCATTTGTAGTTGATTTCTCTGGTGAAGACTATGGCCTATCTTCTCCTTTCTTTATTAGTGTCTCTTCTTGAATTTTGGTCGGTTTATTTGATACCTCTGTTGCCGTAGTATCTTCTTTCTGAGTTGAGACCTCATGTTTCTCTAAGTTTTCCAGGAATTCTTGTTTAGTAGAGATTCCGACTTCTGGATTTTGGGTATCTTTTTGTTGTGTATCTGAAGACTTTGGGTTTTCCACTTGTAATAATTTAGGAAGACTACTTATTTGATTCTTTTGGAAATTCTAAAACTCAACCATTTCACAAGGTGGTAGAGCTTGAACTTGGCTCATAACTTCTTGGTAAGATCTTACCCCTCGAAACATTTCGTCCTGAGGGGACTCGTGATGTTCATATTTTTTTGGATTGAAATTGGCCATATGATTACCCACGACATTTTGTGGGTCGTGTTTCTTGAATTCAATGTTAACCAGTTTTATTTATTTTAAGGCTACAACCTCCACTCTAGAATGGCCGAAATCTAACAAAGACAATGCACCAATCTGTAAGGGAAAAGATGGCCATAACATTTTTTTCACTTCTTTAAGTTATTTTCTGATCTCGCCAAGTAAAGTTTGCCGTGCGACCTCGTGGCACACCATTCGGTCTGGTATAAATTTTGGTAGATCATAGGGGGGAACTGAATAACTAAAAACTGTGATATAAGAGAAGTGTTCCTCAATGTACCAATCTGACACCTTATCTAGGTTAGCTGCAACTGCATCTGAAATTCTAGGAGGTGAGTGACCAAAACTAGTAGTGTGCATCGACACCGCTACCTAGTTACATATTTCATAAAAGGAATCCTTCGTCTTATCTTCCCAAATCTTTGAATGATAAACATGAATTGGTTCTACACTATCTGGAGTGAAATTCCATCCCATCAGCAAGAAAGGCATCATGAAATAGATGGCGTCTATAATATAAGATGACATGAATAATGATGTTGGTTTTCATTTGGATTTCTTTGTTTGGTATTCTGTGATTTCTCTAGCCAAACTGTCCAACAATATCTTGGCCCAGTCGAAAGAAACCCCTTTCGCCATTGTGTGTGTAATGGGTACCCATGGTAAAAATAAATGGGTTGTCTTCTCTTTTCCATAGAGTCTACATATTAGCATGGCTATATACATGAACTGTGGTTATAGCGATGAGATTGAATATATGGCATTAGAATCGGATATGAACTTTTTGGGGCTTGAGCACTAGTCCTTGATCAAGTCGAAAAGACTCTTTCCATATTGATCACGCTCATTCTTATTAAAATTCACTAGAAAAATGACATTATAAATGAAGTTTGATGTTGCAAAAAATTTGTACATCACCTGTATGTGTTCCGACTGAAATGACCCAATAGCTACCTTCTGAGAATTCAATATAGTTCTAGTCGGGATATCTAAATGATCCAGTGCCCATCCAATCATGTCAGTGTATGGTAAAAGGCTCGGCCCTGTTACTACCTTATGTAGCTCCACTTGAGCGATAATATTATATTTGGTAGACAAGTTATCCTTTTCATTGTCACTTGAATCATCAGGGCAGTTTACCAGTTCGTCTTGTAGAGTGTTGAATACATGCGTCCAAGTCTTAACTGTGTTTATACTTCTAGGCGAAGTATAATAAATAACATGTATGTTCTGGCTGAAACCTTTTCCAGTTGCTTTAGGCACTTTCCGTGGAGCCATGGTATCAAATCTCAGAGTTCTATTACCTGTTATAGAGAATGAAAATGAAGAAAAATAGTTATTTCACTAAGCCAACTCTATGAAAACAAGAATGCAATTCAGAACTAAAAAAACATTTTTTCCTTAAACGCATAAACCATGCGCATACCTTCACTGAAAACGCATTTAATTTCTTTAATAAAAATATTCAGGCGTTAAAATCGGATCTTATTTGAAATCATTTCCCTAAATCAGTTATTAATGTCATTAATGGTCGACACCTCATGATTTGGGAAAATCACAGAGAAAATTTGAATTTATTTTCCTTTCAAAACAATGTAAGTTTAACATGAAATAAGTTTGTTTAATGTATTAATAAATCAAGCTTATCCTTTTAATTAGTCGTTTATAACATTAATCCATTTCAGGATTTCGGATCTCATGTTACCCTGTGTAATATCCCTAAGGCCTAACCCAATTGCAAATATAAATACAAATGTATGTAAGATGGTGAGTTGATTTGATATCATTTTGGTATGCACATTTCATGGCATAGTGCACACATGTATTGCGCAGTAAAATGAGGAAGAGTGAAAATTTGGGATACCATGCGCAACATCTTAAGTGAGTGCAATGTAGAGGCCAGGGAGCCTTGTGTATCTGATATGTTTTATAGGCTGGTGAGACAGTATCATAATCTAGGATTCTTATATTTTGATTAGGCTAGAGAGCCTAGATGTGAAAGGCCAGTGCACCTATTTTTGTACATATCTCATATTTAATATAAGATACATCGATGTGCGCAGAACGACCATGATAAAAGAGATGGAAGACTAAACTCCACTAGTTAGCGAAAGGAAGGGGCTAATTTAAGCAATATTATATTAATATTTCTTAAATCATAAAGTATGGATAATTATGTTATCCTATGTTCCAAGTTGGGGCCAAGTGGGCCAAAGTAGCTTAGAACATGAAAAGTGTCATGTTGGGGGAATGCATACATATTGTTGGACTTAGTTCATTTTTGGGAACTCTCCATCATTCAGACCATCATATTTCTCATGAATGATCCATCACTAAGATATACAATCAATCATCCATGAATATTGGCAGCCATTGAGCTATCATTTGTATCTTCATGAATTTACCTAAACTCATATCCCGAGCCTTCGGTTGGGTAACTGTTAGCTTGGGAGCGGGATTCAAGAAGAGGGTTGTCACACCCGTGGAATATTGAAGAGGTGGGTTGTTAGGCCCATGAGAAATTATCCGGGTGAGAGAATTGTTGGGGATATATTTCCTGAAGGTGCTGAACTACAACTGCAGGGCTCTGAGACTTCCTATCTAGCTTGTTTCTTAATCCCTGGAAGGAAAGTGGGGCAGCTGAGGGACTGTTGAGAAGAGAAGGGGAACACTTCATTGGGTGGGATAGGCATGTAGGGAATGAGGGATTGTAGGCTGTTAGTTGAGTGAGCACCTAAGATGGAGTCTTTCCTCTTGTTCATGAGCCTTTATCTTGGTTAGGAACCCCTTTACCTGGGTGGAGTTTAGTCCCATCTCGGGGGTGACTCACTATTGAGAGTAATGAACAATGTGGTCTAAGGCTGGGAGGTTCATGGAAGGTCTTCACACAATTGGTGATATTATCACAAAGATAAGTGCCAATTTATGTGATTAATTTACATGTTGCATTGTTATTCACGTGTTATTTTTAGGGGTTTATCCTATGCATGATTATAGCTGTCTATATGCCTATGGGTACTGCATGTATATGTTACTTCTATTTCAGTGTGAATCCATGCACTTACATAGTGTATTTTTTTATTCATGTTTTATATATATTAAGCTTATGCAAGGGTTCTGTGTGTGCATATGTTTTAATTGCATGCAGTTAGAAAATTATATGTGACATAACTTAGTTAGGATGCTAAGTATGTTACAATACGTTCCACACAGAGAACGTATGTGTTCTCCGGTGTAGCGTGGCCCGACATGAATGGTAGGGAACGTTACAAATTGGTATCTGAGCATGAAAGAGTGTTATGGAGTAGCATGACCTAGGTTGTTGAAGGATGGGAATGTTACAAAGACGGTTTCAGAGCTAAGTAAATAGTTTGAGGAGTGGCATGTCCCAGCCGGTGTGAGGCCAAGGATGTTACAAATTGGTATTAGAGCTTCAATTTTCAACACTGAGCCTGAATAGGCCGAGAAAGTTTAGTTGAAGAAAAATGTCACAGAGAACTTATTTTGAAGTTGCCAATTTTCAGTTGTAGAGCGTCCATGGAAAAAACAAAAGTAACAACAACTGGGTGAAAATGGGGAAAATCCCCAATTTATGTGGGTGAATTCATGAGAAGATGGAGAAATTCGGTCAAGTGATGAAATATTACTGATTTAATATTTGTCCTAGCAAATTTGAACTTGGAATTTGTCGAATTTGAAGTTACAGTGAAGCCATGACAGATGGAGTGGAATTCACGAGGATTTGATGCGCATAAAGGTGAATGTGCATAGGTGGGCACACTAAAAATGCATGATGCGCAGTGAAAAGCATGTGATAGTTAAAATTTGGCACTGCGCCACAAGATATTGGCATGTTGGTGCGCACGCTAAATTTCATTACTGTGCAAAAAATGTTAGCATGCAGGTGCGGGTGTGCGGGTGCGTGCACTAAATTTGACATTGCACTAAATTTGGTGTGCGGGTGTGTGCACTAAATTTGGCATTGCACGGAGAACACACGCATAAGAAGGTGTTTGCGGTGCACACACACACACATGGTTATGGTTCATGTGGTGTGCACAGTATTGTAAAGCACAGAGGAGTTTGGTTGGTGCACGCACAATATGAGTATAAGTTGTCTCACGATAGTGTAATCAATTGTGTGCGTAGATAATTGTGTGCAGTGGGGGAATATTGAACTTTGGTATGGTGCAATGCATAGAGAGAAATGCATGTGGAATATTAGTGCATGATACAAAAATTGTGCACAACAGGAAATAGTGCAAGAAACAAAATTGTGCGTGGTATTTATTGGCGCACGACACAAAAGTGTGCGCATGTTCTTGGCGCGACAAAGAATTGATACATAATGTTTTTAAATTCCACGAAGAACAATTTAACTGTGATGTTTCAACACATGGAAAATACGATAGCACAAATTGAAACTTGTGCATGTGAAGTTGTTTGAATGGGGAAGAACAACAGAAACGGTGAATGGTAAATTATAAGACCCAACTAGCTCCATGAAGCCATAACTTTCTGCTAAAGACTTAGAATTGAGCATGTGAGAAGGAGTTGGAAAGGTCTTGGATAGTGGAATATAATTATCCACTCAGAAAATTGATTGGGAATTCAATGTTTTAGGAAATCAGAAGAAAGGCTTCTGACAAATTATTGAACCAAAATGGTTCATATTTTTCATAAAATTGCTGAAACAGTCAGTCTGACAAGTTTTGTTGGTTGCACATTTTGCAGAGTTAACAACAATGAGATCATATCAAGATGAGTTTAGAGTCCAAATTAATGGAATATGCACCAGGAAATTAAAACCAGGAAGATGAAGTCAGAGGGATGGATGTCCATTTGAGCATGGAAGGAACAAACTCCAATGGACATGGTGAATAAAGGGATGAAAACATAAATATGGCAGAGACCATTAAAAATTTACAGAAGGATGGTCAAAGCCATAAAGATGATAATGAAAGGATTATGAGAGCCAAGGAGCAATAGGATGACTTCAATATGAAGTTATTGGAGAGCTTGAATATAATAGAAAATAAATTGGATAAGGAGACTGGCTTGAGCAAATCGGGAAGTCATAAGTCTCATGATGAGAAAATAAAAACAAGAAGTGTTAGCAGGAATCACCACCATTCCATGAGGAATTCCAATAAGATATCACAAAATATCTCAAGTCCATCGCCTATCAGAACATATGAGAGGTCTGGGGTGGATGAACTGTGAGGAGAAATGAGCAAAATCAAACCTCCTACATTTGATCATGAGCACAAGAAGGATGAATATGCAAAGACATGGTTGTTGGGCATGAGAAAGTATTTTCAATTGCATAATTATTCTTCTCATGCAGAGGGTAGAATTTCCATCTATCAACTCAAAGGAAAATCATCCATGTGGTGGGATCAGCTTCTGCAGGTGCAGCACATCAAAGAGAAAATTGTTACTTGGAGAAGATTCAAGAAGTATTTTGAGAAGAAATACTTGACTAAGAGATACTATGCCAAGAAAATGAAAGATTTCTTTGAACTAAAGCTTGGGACTATGACAATTGAGGAATATGAGAGAAGGTTTCTAGAACTACTGAAGTATGTCTCTTTCTTCAAGGATGAGACAGTCAAAATTCAAAGGTATTTGAGTGGATTGCCATAATTCATCAGTGAAAAAATATAGTATGATGATCCCAAGACATTGGAGGAGACCATAAGGCGAGCTAAATGCCTATATGATAAAAGGAAATCAAGGCCAACATTCCAAAAATCTTGGGAAGACAAAAATAAATTCAAGATGGATCAAAGGAAGAAGGGGTCTAAGCCACCATTCTTTAGAAATAGTCCACAGAGACAAAAAAATCCTAAGGAACCTAGAATGATGGACACAGGAAGTCAAAGGCCAAGGAAACCACCTATTCAATGTTGGGGTTGTAAAGGGGATCATATGTTTAGAGATTGTCCTCACAAAGGTGAAAAAGGGAGGATTGTTCATAATGTACAACAAGTTGAAATAGTGGAGGACATGGGAAGAAATATACCCAGGATCTATGCAGCCCTGGACAACAAGAAAGCATAATATCAATCACATATGATTGAAGTGGAAGGTATGATCAACAACCAAACCATTGCTATTTTAATTGATTCAGGAACTAGTCATAGTTATATAGATCCTAAGGTGGTGGAAATTTTTCATTTTCCAAGAAGAAAGCATAGGAAATATTGGTTGGTGCAACTGGCTACAGGGGACAAAAGGAAATTTAAAGAGATGGTTAAGTCATGTCTTATTGACATGAATGGACTGAACACCCAGGAAGATTTGAACATCTTTCCTTTAGGTTCCTATGACTGTCTAATTGGGATGGATTGGTTGGACCAACAACATGCCATCCTAGACTTCCATAAAGAAGCATTTATTTTCTTGGATAAGGAATGAAAACTAAGGAAAGTACATCAAATTCCTAGGGCAGTAGTCATCAAAGAGATTTCATCATTGTAGCTGAAGAAATGTTACAGAAAAGGGTGTAAAATATTTGCAGCTCATTTGGTGGAGACACCTAGAGATAAGGTGCCAAATTTGGAAGATTATGTAGTTCTGGAAGATTTTGAATATGTGTTCAAGGAGGTACCAGGACTACCCCGAAGGAGGGACATTGATTTCTCTATAAATATAATGCTTGGAGAAGCTCCAATGTCAAAGACTCCTTATAGAATGAGTACACTAGAGCTAAAGGAGGTGCAAATGAAACTTAAAGAGCTTCTGAAGAAGGGTTATATGTGCCCAAGTGTGTCACCTTGGGGTGCCCCAATCTTTTTTTTGAAGAAAAAATATGGTACATTAAGATTGTGCATTGATTTCAGACAGTTGAATAAAGTGGTTGTAAAGAACAAGTATCCTCTGCCAAGGATTGATGATATTTTTGATCAATTGACGGATGCAAAGATATTTTCAAAGATAGATATCAGGTCAGGATACCATCAGGTAAGGATTAAAGAGGAAGATATCAACAAGACCTCTTTCAGGACAAGGTATGGTCATTATGAGTTCACAATGGTGCCATTTGGGTTGTCAAATGCACCTGTTGTTTTCATATGCTTAATGAACGGTGTTTTTTGAGAATATCTAGACAAGTTTGTCATCGTATTTTTGGATGACATTCTCATATATTCCAATTTAGAAGAAGAGAATGAACATCATTTGAGGATGGTTTTTCAAGTATTAAGGGAGCATCAATTGTATGCCAAATTGAGCAAGTTCTCATTTTACCAAAAGCAAATTCACTTTTTGGGGCACATTATTTCAAAGGATGGGATAGAAGTGGACCCTGAGAAGATAGAAGCCATTAGAGAATGGTTAGTTCCAAAGGATGTGACAAAGGTGAGATCATTCATGGGCCTTGCAGGATACTATAGGAGATTTATAGAAGGATTTTCAAAGATTGCACACCTAATCACTTCATTGCAAAGAAAGGGTGTGAAGTTTCAGTGGACATTGGATTGTGAAAAGAGTTTCCAACAC
>ML789604.1:471916-485783 GCA_009831015.1 Picea engelmannii | reverse complement strand
GGGTAACACCTTTCTTGACAAGAACTAGTAGGGACACCCAAAAACTCGCGACAATAGTTATAGTGTAAATTATTGGGTTTCTCATACTCCATGCTTCCTTGCATTGAAAACAAGAAATGAGACTAGAACCAATTCTTAGTGATCCCAACAATCTATTGAATTCGTTTGTTGGTAGCACATGGGTTGGTTGCAACACTGAACAACGAACAAAACTTTGTCACACATTAATTTGTTTCACATTGAAAGAATCAAGGTATACCTGAAAATAGTTTTTTGTAAGTTTACTTGTATTTTTCTTGTAAACGAGTGCATTTTCGGTAGCAACTGTCACCCTTCATTTTTTGAGCTTCATTTTCTAAGTTTGCATTTGATTGTTAAAGGGTGGAGTTGCAAGAAACACTATGGGGTCTGAGCTATGGATCAAATTGATGAACTATTAGAGTTATTGAACACTCTAATACTCTCTTCCGTGGAAAATATAATCACAACTGACATAGCTACTCTCACTGATGTTCTAACCTGTTTACAAGATTCTCATAACTAAATCGAATTTCTCCAACTTGAATCACAACTCCAACAAGAAGAAATAGAAAAAACAAATCATCATTTTGAACTAGTCCCTGTTCAGAGAAATTCTCTTTTTGAAGATGATGATGTTGATTCAGAGCAATAGCCAGTGTGGGAGCAACTCAATGTTCCGACGTCAGATTCAAGTACATTTAAACTTTCTCTTTCTAAGCCAGTCATCAAACCTTGGGAAGAAATCAGAATCAATAAACACAGAACCAATATCATATATGAAAAGGAAGTGACCTTTCATACTCTGAATTATACCAAATTGATCTAGTTATAGAGTGTTGGATTTCTACAAGAAGGTTCATATTCACCTTCCTTAGTTCAAGATCATATTCCAATATGCCAACATTGTCATCGAGTTGACCACATGGAATATCAATGCTTCGATCTTCATCCTTGTGAGCATTGTGGAAAGGAGAATCACCTTTCAAACAAATGTTATAACAACAAGAAATATACAAGAATAAATAGCCACTATGGGTGGATCCCTTGTTGGCGATGGTCATCAATAGTCAAGAAGATATCTCAGTCATACTATAGAATTCATTCTCGAGTATTGACACATCTTGCAGTGAAAATATTTTCATATTCTCACCTTATACCTGACATGGGGGAAAATGATCTAGGTGGATATCAGTGGCCACCCACCTTTTCCAACTGGCTCAAAACAATTTTCTGGCAATTTTGGTAATTTACTATTTTTAGTAGTTTTTCACTTCCGGAGTTGTTTTGAGGCCCTAAATGATGATTTTGGGGAAAACGGGTTGCAATATCGAACTTCCTTCGTTATTTTCCCCAAAATTAATCTCCTCGATGATACCTTTCCAACAGGATATCATAATCCTAAAACGAAGATCGTATGCAAAAGTTACGACCCCAGGAATTTGATGTACTAACTTACCTAAATGGGGCCCACATGACTTTTGGCGCTTCATTTTCTAGGGTTAGGTTTTTGGATGTCTAGGATTTTTGGCATTCCTGTTTATTGTAAAAAGGCCTTCATAGCCTCATTGTAATCATCTTCTTGTGAATGAGTGCAACCGTCACATCTCTTCTCAGAGATAAGTTTCCACCATTCCAACAAGCTTGTTTCCACTGCATTTTACAGTTTCAACTTTTTTCCTTATTGAATAGAAAACCAGTTTTATTGTATCTCTGTTACTTTTTGTTAAGCACTTGTTAATAATCTGTAGTCATTTTGTTCTTCTCATAAATCTAGATCAGTGGTATCAGAGCAGTCTGCTCCTTTTCATCTTAATGCATGTCCCCAACGAGGTCAGAGTCCAAAGAGTTCGGTCTCGATCTTGTTTATCTTGAGGACAAAAGCTCTCGCATGCCCAAGCGACCTCTCATGGTAGGAGAAAAGAAATATGACGGGATATGATATCCTTTCAAACTGTTGATTGAGGAATCCCTCATGCAACAGATGAACGAGATGATGGATAGTTTCATGCAAATCCTTCAGTGACTACCAATAGGCGACACATCTTCTTCGAGCGGAGGTGTCACACCCTTCAAGGTACAAATAAACTTCAATATTCCTATATTTGAAAGTCAAATAGATGAAAATGTTGTAGACAAGTGTTTGAATCTACTAGAAGAGTATTTTTATGTCCATAACTTTTCGAATAGAGAAAATATTACTTTTGCGCTCCTAAAAATCGTTCCCCATGTCAAAGATTCCTGGGAAACTTTCTGTGAGAAAAAGGAAACAGAGGAACTCTCATTATTTACAGTCATGACCACCTGGGAATCCTTCAGGGATGCTATTAAGGAACAATACTACCCTGTTGGAAGTTATGACAAATTGTATACCAAATGGACCACACTGTGGAAAGAAAGAGACCAAGCAGTGCCAGATTTCAAAAATATCTTCCATACCTTGCACACCAAGCTGGGTATCAAAGATTCAGAGAGAAATCTAGTGCTCAAGTATCACAGGTCTCTACATAGATACATCCATACCGAAATGGAATTTCTGGACATCTCATCCTTGGGCATGGCCTACCGATATGCTGTCAAAATCGAGCAGAAGCTCAAACAAAAGACGCAACAATTTGGGCCTGGGAACCCCTCACAAAAAAAGACAAGAAAGGGTGCCCCTAACCCATAGAACAAAGGACAGAGAAAATATGGACAGTATCAGGACAACTAGTCCAAGCCACAAGCAAAGAAGGACACCAGAAAGACAAAGAAAAATATAGGGAAGTGGTGCGACTTCCATAAGAGCCCTTGGCATAACACTACTGACTGTCGCTAAAAGCAGTCGTTGGTGGCTGAAGTGAAAGCATCTGAATTAGATGTGGATTCTGACTCTAAGCCAGAACCAGAAAGGGGAAGATGAATCATTGACACAGAACCCAATGCCATCATTTCTACCACCAAGCTCCAGCCTGGTGAATCAGATGAGCCAGAAGATGGAGAGAACCTCTTCCATTCACAGATGTGGGTAAAAGGCACCCCGCTACACTTCATCATTTATAGTGGTAGCAAGAAGAACCTCATCTCAGTAGAGGTCATCAAGTGGCTGGCCCTGCAACAACACTGCACCCACAGCCCTACACCATTGGATGGATCTGCCAAGGAAGCGATCTCTGCATCAGCCAACAGTGCGGATTGTCGTATGACATCAAGCCCTTCAAAGACGAGGTATTTTGTGATGTTTATCCTCTCAAAGTGTGTGATGTTCTTTTGGGACAACCTTATTTATGGAAATGTCATGATGTATATGAGTCTAGGCCTCATAGTGTTATTATTACTTTGAATAGGAAATTGTACAGGATACCCGAGGTAGTCCCACCTAGTGTTATTTCCTTGATCTCTTCTAATCAATGTAGGAAGGTCATCTCTCAGATGGGGAAGTTTGTCTTCTTCATGATTCGCTCTCAGAATAAGTGAAAGATCATAACCACATCCAGGGTCTTTGTAGCCGACCTCTCCACACAACAAAAGCAAGTAGATAAGGTCATGGAAGAATACTCAGATATCTTCTCCTCACCTACTAGGGTACCTCTGCACTACCAGGTCAAGCACCCCATCAATCTGACCCTTGACACACTTCTCGCCAATGGGCCAGTCTATCATCGCTCTTTGTTAGAGAATGAGGAGATCAAGCGACAGATCCAAGAACTAATCCAAAAGGGGTACATCTGTCCCATCTCATCACCTTACGGGAACCCAATCGTGCTGATACAAAAGAAAGATGGAACCTGGCGACTCTGCATTGATTACCAGGCTCTAAATAAAATCACAGTAAGAAATCGGTACCCGATTCCCTAATTCGACGACCTCCTTGATCAACTCACGAGGGACACATACTTCAGTAAGATTGATCTGAAGTCTGGCTACCACCAGGTCCCGATAGAATAGACAGATGTATGGAAAACCACCTTCAAGTCAAATGAAGGCCTTTTTGAATGGCTGGTCATGCCCTTTGGTTTGAAAAATGCTCCAGCCACTTTCATGAGGATGATGGGCGATATCCTACGACCATTCACCAATACTTTTGTAGTGGTGTATATGGATGACATTCTCATTTTCAACAAGAATTGGGCCGAACACTTGCAACATATTCAACAGGTTCTGCACACCCTACGACAACACAAGTTGTATGCCAAATTGGAAAAATGCTCCTTCGACATGGACAGGGCCCATTACCTGGGCTACATCGTTGATCAACATGGCGTACATGTGGATCTAGCGAAGATCCAAGTCATCTGTGATTGGCCAGCCCCAACCATGCTCACTGAGCTTCAGAGCTTCTTGGGCCTTGCCAATATATACCACAGGTTCGTGTTGGGATTCCCCCATATTGCATGGGCCCTCAGCCAAATAACCAGGGGTGGTGGTAAGGAGAAATTTGCGTGGGGCTGGTCCCAACAACAAGCGTTCAAATATTTGAAGCAATGCTTGTGCTCAGCCCCACTACTTTCACTACCAGACCTGCAACATCCCTTTGAGATCGAGACAAATGCTTCAGACTATGTCGTGGGCACCGTTCTCACTCAACATGGCCACCCTGTGGCCTATCGTAGTGAGACAATATCATATGTTGTCCTTAAGTACCCTACTTACGACAAATAAATGTACTCCATTGTGCAAGCCTGCCGCTAGTGGAGACATTACATTCTTGGGAAGGATACAATCATCCACATTGATCATAAGCCACTGCAGTTTATGAAGAAACAAGGAGAATTGCAGAATGAACACCATCAAAAGTGGTCCACATACTTGTAGGAATTCCACCTCAACATCAAGTATAAAATAGGAAGCACCAATTGCGTCGTTGATTGCCTCAGTAGATCGCCAGTTGCGACACTCACCACAGTGCTAGAATCTTGCGGCCATGAGACCTATGGATGGCTCCAACTCTATGATATAGACCTGGATGTCGCCACCACCTACCAAATGTTGGGTGCAAACGCAGTTGTCAATAATTTCCATCTTCAGGATGGGTTGTTGTGTCATATGGGCCATATATTTATTCCAGCGAGAAAGCGAGCGAAGATGATCTGGGAATACCACTATAGCTGGGTGGCGGGACACTTCGGTGTTGAAAAGATAGTGGTGATGCTACAAAAACATTTCTACTAGCCAAAACTTCGATAGGAGGTCAACAAGTATATCAGGTCCTGCACTACCTACGCTATTTCCAAACCGACCACTAAGAAACAAGGCATGTACACCCCTCTTCCTATTCCTAACAGGCCATGGGAATCCATCTCAATGGACTACATGTCGGGCCTCCCATCCACCAAGCGGGGAAATGACTGTGTTTTTGTGGTTTTTGATCACTTTTCTAAGATGGTGATTCTGGTTGCCTGTAAGAAGAGCATCACAATAGAGGCCACTGCCAAGCTCTTCTTTGAACGAGTCTGGGTACATTTTGGAATCCCATAAACCATTGTATCAGATCAGGATAGTCAATTTATCAACACATTTTGGTTAAGCCTCTGGTCACTACTGGACACCAAGCTCACCAAATCCATGACCTTCCACCCCCAGAAATATGGCCAAACCGAGGTCGTAAATTGAATGATTGTGCATATCCTTCGCATGTATAATTCCAAGCACCCTCACACATGGGATGAGAGCCTTCTGTATGTCCATCATAGCTACAATCAAGCCCTGGATATCTCAACCGACCACAACCCCTTTCAAGTGGGGTTGGGATTCCAACCATTGGGTCTCATAGATGTTGCACTTCCCCTTGCGGTCACCTCGACTGACTCATCTCCTGCTTCAACTGAAGATGAAAAATCCACCCAATTCATTGAGAGGATCCAACACATCCACCAACAAGTTTAGGATATCCTACATAATTCCAATGACAAGTACAAGCAATGCCATCATCAACATCGGGTGCCACATAAGTTTCAGGTGGGCGACAAAGTTTGGTTGCACTTGCAGAAAGAACGCCTTATAGGACCCCATCAGAAGCTTCGCCCACTCCGTTATGGGATGTACACCATCACCAAGGCCGTGGGCTATAATGATTTTGATCTCAACATTCCTCCTTTCCTTGGTCTGCACCTAGTGTTCAACGTGAATCTCCTTCGCCCTTATTTCCCACCATTATTGGACACCTCAGAAGTAGCAGAACAATTGAAACCAACAAATATCAAACCCGACTGCATACAAAAGGAATCCAGTGATCATATTGTGGACACACAGATCAAGGGCACTCAATAACAAAGGATCCAACTTTATCGAGTCATCAAAGCAGGGCAACTCCTACACCAAGGCAAGTGGCTCACCCAGGGCCAAATTCAACAGAAATTTCCTCATCTGATGGGGGAACTCAACACAATGGAGACCATTTATTCCTAATGAGGGAGGATTGATCCCGGTGGATATCGATGGCCACCCACATTTTCCAACTGGCTCAAAACAATTTTCTGGCAATTTTGGTAATTTACTATTTTTAACAGTTTTTCACTTCTGGAGCTGTTTTGAGGCCTAAACGATGTTTTTTGGAAAAATGAGTTGCAATATAAAAAATTTCATTGATATTTACCCCAAAATTAATCTCCTCGACTATACCTCTCCAACGGGCTATCATATGCCTAAAACAAAGATCGTATGCAAAAGTTACGACCTTGGGAGGTTGATGTACTAACTGACCTAAACGGGGCCCACATGAATTTTGGCGCTTCATCTCCTAGAGTTAGGTTTTTGGATGTATAGGGTTTTTGGGATTCCTGTTTATTGTAAGCAGGGATTCAGAGCCTCATTGTAATCATCTTCTTGCGAATGAGTGCAACCGTCACATCTCTTCTCAGAGATAAGCCACCACCATTCCAACAAGCTTGTTTCCATTGCATTTTACAGTTTCAGCGTATTTCCTTATTGAATAGAAAACCAATTTTATTGTATCTTTGTTATTTTGTGTTAAGCACCTGTTAATAATCTGTAGCCATTTCGTTCTTCTCATAAATCTAGATCAGAAAACATCAACAATTGACAGTCATGCTTCAAGTTTCAAAGTCCTATCAGTCGAGCAGTGACAAGTGAGCATGACAAACAAGTTTGATTGGTTTGCAGTTTTCCTTTAACCACCACTTAGTAGAATACTTACAACTTCTACTAGACAAGAATTTTTGGTTTTCCTTAAACCTCCATTTAGTAGAATAACTTCAAATTCTACTAGACATTAGTATATGGTCATTTTAAACCAACATTTGAGAGAACTTACAATTAGAATAAGACATCGGCTTTAGCTTATAGCTAACTTAGGAAATGTTTCAGGAACCATTGATCCTAGATCCAAGTTCCAGAGTTTGTGGTCATCCTTAAACCACCAAATTGGTTTGTGGTCTTCCTTAAACCACCACCACCATTTAGTAGAAGACACCAAATTCTACTAGTCATTCGGTTTGTGGTCATCCCAAAACCACTAGATTTAGAGAGCACATTCAACCATCAAAAACTACACACTTCCAAATTTTAGCTGCCCACTTTCAGATATCAACTCTCACCTTGGAATCACATACACCCCTTCGGATTAAGGGGGGAATGTTGGAAACATAATCCGTTAGGGTTACTCTGAGAAATAATATGAAACGTCACAATATGTGAACGATCATTAGAAGTCCAAGATACGTTGGAATATGAAAAAGGTCAAATGTATTTATATTGTATCATATCTATGAATAAAATGCACTTCACGCTTATCTCAATTTCGTGTCTCTAGTAGTCCTGTCTAGCACATGGAATAATAAGCTTGGTTTTCTTCCATTACTGTAGCCAATGAGTATATATCTAAAACCATCACAAATATCTTTTCATCCCTCATAGATTCATTGTCTAGTAGTAATACATCACCAACAAACAATATATGGGTGAGAATTTCCAAATTAGTACATAGAAATCATTGATATTTTCTTCTTCCTTGCTATACAAAATCATATTGAACAATACTTTAGCTACATGTAGAAATAGTAGGAAAACAAAGGAAAATATTGTCTCAATCCTCTAGAAGGAGTAAAAAAGGTGGAATGTGAATAATTGATCAATACCACATAGGAAACCAATGAATAACATTCCTCAACCAAGTTTGTAAAGTCCCTGCAAAATCCCATATAAATCATAAACAATTTAATAAAATACCATTAAACTCAATCGCAAGCCCTTGATATATCCATTTTTGCAATGAAATCCTTTTTTTTACTTGGTGGTGTGAAGAGATTCCTATGCAAGAGTAATTGCATATTGTATCTGTCTCCCTCCAACAAAACCTATTTGTTCCATGGATATAATATATAGTAGTGAAGGCTTGATCCTCACATCAATAACCTTTGAAACACAATATTATAAATACAATGGATGATGATATGGGTTGAAAGTGATCAAATGTTGATGATTCCTCCACCTTTGTGAATCATTTTTATGAAATTGGAGTTAAAGTCCTTATGAATCTTTCAAGTCACTTGGAATTCCTAAATATCCCTAACCATGTCCTCTTTATTTATGTTCTAGCATGAAGAGAAAACTTCAAATGGAAGCCCCCATTTGATTTTAGTGTTTTTCCAATCTCAGAGGAATTCACGACCTTGTTTACCTCCTCCTCCATTACAGGCTTGAATAAAACATTATTTCTCTCAAAATATATATTCCTCCTAAACAATGAGATAGTATCAAAGGTTTCCCTAATTATGGCTATTGTGGGTTTTAATAGTAAATGGACAAAATGGGACACAACCACCCTAGCTATAATTTGGAAGGATTCACATTGATGCCCATTCTTATCATTGATGATCTATATTACATTGCTTATTCTACGATATACAACCACATAGTAAAAAAATAAGTGTTTTGATCACCTTCTAGTAACCAAAGAAGTTTTCTCTTCATGTTGAGCCATCTATCTTCTTCCCACTCCAAAAGAGTGGAATTATCCATTTTATGATTTAATATCCATGATAGATACCCATTACATGAATTTCTTTCCATGTTCCTACAATTTAAATATTTTATAGTGGATTCAATCTAACTTCATTATTCCCATACTTTTTAGCATCCCTTCATTTGAGTCCAGAGTTCACATTCATCAATTTATTTGGGAAATGATGCATAGATTACAATTATTTCTAAGATTGAGGATATTACACCATGATTTGATAATCTTTATTATCACACAAGTTGTAGGTTGGGAAAATCCCTCCCCAACCACCAAATGGCGACAACTTTGAGAACACCTACCCATTGTCACCTTAGGAAGGTATTCCCATCACTTTAGAGATGATAGAATCACCTCAAGGGGGGAATCTTGGTGACCCTGGGGGGAATGAGATGGAAAGTGAAGAGATGAGGTAAAGCCCCCCTATAGGTCAAAATATAAGTTTCGGAAAGGCTTGGGAAAGAGTCTTGGTGGTAGCCAATGTTTTCCAAGAGACAATAAAACCTGCAAAGAATGTTGTACCCGCCCAAGACAGAAGAACAAGCTGAGCATATATGTATAATGTTAGATGGAAAAGAAAGTTAAGCTTGATTTCCCTAATTGCAGCAGTAAAAAAAAATGTATATCAGCAATAAAGTAAGTATAAAATATTCTAAACAATTGATAAAAGTCCAACAAATGATGCAAGAGATAAGCTAGATAGACACTAGTAATCCTCAAGAATGAAAGCATAAGACTTTAGCAATGAAACAAGGCTGAAATAAAAAGTATTTGCAGAGATATTTTGCAGCCTTATGGCTGTAAAAAACAATTTTGTACAGAATCAAACCCAACCACCAAAACTCACAAAGAATCCACCCAAAAGTTGCACTAGGCCAAGTAGATAAATGTGGCAAACTCTTAGCAAATTCTGAGGGTTGAAAATCAAGTTATGAATGAGAATATGTTAGGGTTTTTGCAGCCCTAATGGATGTAGATGAAGATTTATAACAACAGCAAGCAATACCCATTTAAAGGGGATGCCCTATTGGTTAATAAGTGATCTAGGCACAAGCAACAAAACCCAAATTGTAGAAAATTGAAATGTCCAAAAATCACGTTTCCCAATGCACTATTTTATTTCTCCAATGCAAAAAATTAAATGATTAGTGCCTTGACTATTGGGTTATGGAGTCAAATAATGATTTAAATATACTACTTCCTTGGGGGTTTAAACCCTCTTACTCCCCAAGGCAAGTAAAGCTAACTAGGAAAGTGATAGAAGGGTGTAAGCCCTTTTACTTCTCCTAGAACTTCCTTAAGTAAAAAATCATTTCCAAGACAAATATTGATGATATTAGTGGGGTTGTATGCACTTATACTCCCCAAAAATTTCAACTAGTTAACCTTGCAACTAAGAAAAAGAGACAACAACAAGATGAAACCCTTCAACTAGAGCAAGAATGAACAAGATAAACTTTTACTTTACCAAGAGCTATCCACCAATATGCAAGAGAAATGCTCCATAGGAGGTAGCGCACCACTTCCTTCCACCAATAGAAAAATAAACCATGACAAATGAAAGAGAGAGAGAAAAATCCCCAAGGGTAGAGAAAATTTCAACCAAGTACTTCTCACAATCGGAGAGTTATCTTATGAAATGAGATTCACATGATCTCTATTTATACAAAAAGTTTAAAACATAGTTTGTCCACTTAGTTAGGGTAAAACATAAGATAAGGGGTCAACAACCCTTATCTTACCCCTTTACACAAATAATAATATTTAGTTTACACTTTTACACATTAGAAACCCTAAAAAAAGATGGCATCACCCCTCTAGGGGGACGTTTTGACACTTTCCAAATCATTGGAGAAGAAAGTGGAGGTCATTGGGGCTCCTAGAGCCTCTTCTTCATGCAACAAGGTTAATCCATGCCTCCTATGGTCCAATCATGCCAAGTTTCAATGAACGACAACTCCATCACCACCAATCCTAGCCCTAAGTGACATCAAGCCCCAAAGAGTGACATTTTTCCCCTCCTAGGCAATTTGTTTTGCATGTGAGGGCTAGGCTAGGTCCTCCAAGGTGTCTTCTAGGACTCCAAAGGCAAGTCATCATGATCTGGCATGTGGGCCCTTGGAATCCAACCCATGGGCTTAAATCCCCATGGAAGAACAAGCTAGTCTTGTTCCTCCAAAACTATCCACCAAACAAGGTCCTACAAAACAAATGGGTATGCCCTCCAAAGATCTAAAGTCAAAATATGATGGCAAGTGAAAACCACATCTAATAAACAAGCCATCTAAAAATGTGCATCAAAACTACCTCATCAAATTAAACAAATGCTCAAAGACCCTATATAATTGACCAATTTTAGGTATGGGAGGGGTGTCATAAAAGTCCTATTGGGTTGATCCAGATGGATATCAGTGACCACCCACCTTTTCCAACTGGATCAAAACAGTTTTCTGACAATTTTGACAATTTACTATTTTTAGCAGTTTTAACTTCCGGGGCCATTTTGAGGGCCTAAATGAAGGTTTTTCGGGATCAATCTCCTCAATGATTTTGAAAGGCATGATTGAGCCCCCAAAATGAATATCCTCGACGATACCTTTCCAAAAGTCTATCACATGCCTAAAACAGAGATCGTATGCAAAAGTTACGACCTCGAGAAGTTGATGTACTAACTTACCCAAACGGGGCCCACATGACTTTTGGCGCTTCATCTCCTAGGGTTAGGCTTTTGGATGTCTAGATTTTTTGGCATTCTTGCTTATTGTAAAAATGCCTTCAGAGCCTCATTGTAACCTTCTTCTTGTGAATGCGCACTGCTGTCACATCTCTTCTCAGAGATAAGCCGCCACCATTCCAACAAGCTTGTTTTCGCTGCATTTTACAGTTTAAGCTTATTTTGTTATTGAATAGAAAACCAGTTTTACTATATCTCTGTTATTTTGTGTTAAGCACCTATTAATAATATGTATTCATTTCATTCTGCTCATAAAATCTGTATCAATGGTATCAGAAAGGTCTTCTCCTTGTTGTCCTAATGCATGTCCCCAACGAGGTCAGAGTACAAAGAGTTGGGTCTCGAGCTTGTTTCTCTTGAGGACAGAAGCTCTCGCATGCCCAAGCGACCTCCCATGGCAGGAGAAAATAAATATGACAGGACAGGAGATCCTTTCAAACTGTTGATTGAGGAATCCCTCGCGCAATAGAGGAACGAGGTGATGGATAGTTTCGCGCAAATCCTTCAACGACTACCAACAGACGACGCATCTTCTTCGAATGGAGGTGCCACCACCTTCAAGGTATAAATAAACTTTGATATTCCTATATTTGAAGGTCAGATAGACACAAATGTTGTAGACAAGTGGTTGAATCTACTAGAAGGGTATTTTTTTGTCCATAACTTTTCGAATAGAGAAAATATTACTTTTGCACTCCTCGAAGTCGTTCCCCATGTCAAAGATTGGTGGGAAACTTTCTGTGAGCAAAAGGAAATAGAGGAAGCCTCATTATTTTCAGTCACAGCCACCTGGGAATCCTTCATGGATGCTATTAAGGAACAATACTACCCTGTCAGAAGTTATGACGACCTGTATACCAAAAGGACCACACTGTGGCAAGAAAGAAACCAAGCAGTGCCAGATTTCATAAATATCTTCCATACCTTGCGCACCAAGTTGGGTATCAAAGATTCAGAGTGACATCTAGTGCTCAAGTATCACGGTGATCTACATAGATACATCCATACCGAAATGGAATTTCTGGACATCTCATCCTTGGGCATTGCCTACTGATATGCCATCAAAATCGAGCAGAAGCTCAAACAAAAGACGTGACAATTTGGGCTTGGGAACCCCTCACAACAAAGGCTCGGAAAGGGTGGCCCCAACCCACCGAACAAAGGAAATAGAAAATATGGACAGTATCAGGACAACCAATCCAAGCTGCAAGCAAAGAAGGACACCGGAAAGACAAAGAAAGATAGAGGGAAGTGGTGGGACTTCCATAAGAGCCCTTGGCATAACACTGTTGACTGCCGCTCAAAGAAATCACTAGTGGTTGAAGTGAAAGCCTATGAATCAAATGCGGATTTTGACTCTGAGCTAGAACCATAAAGGGGAAGACGAATCATTGACGCGGAACCCAGTGCCACCATTGCTACCACCAATCTCCATCCTGGTGAACCAGATGAGCCAGAAGAAGGAGAGCACCTCTTCCATTCACAGATGTGGGTAAAAGGCACCCCGCTGCACTTCATCATTGATAGCGGTAGCCAGAAGAACCTCATCTCAGCAGAGGTCATCAAGCGGCTGGCCCTGCTAACAACACCGCACCCACAACCCTACATCATTGGATGGCTCTGCCAAGGAAGTGATCTCTGCGTCAACCAATAGTACCGACTGTCGTATGACATCAAGCCCTTCAAATATGAGGTATTGTGTGATGTTGCTCCTCTCGAAGTTTGTGATGTTCTTTTGGGCCAACATTATTTATGGAAATGTCATGTTGTATATGAGTCTAGGCCTTGTAGTGTTATTATTACTTTGAATAGAAAATTGTACAGGATACCCGAAGAAATCCCACCTAGTGCTATTTCCTTGGTCTTTGCTAATCAATGCAGGAAAGTCATCTCTCAGAAGAGGAAGTTTGTCTTCTTCGTGATTCACTCTCAGAATAAGCGAAATATCACAGCCACATCTAGGGTCTCTGTGGTCGACCTCTCCACACAACATAAGCAAGTAGATAAGGTCATGGAAGAATACTCAGATATCTTCTCCTCACCTACAGAAGTACCTCTGCACTACCAGGTCAAGCACCCCATCGATATGACCTCCGACGCACCGCTGCCCAATGGGCCAGTCTATCGTTTCTCTTTGTTAGAGAATGAGGATATCAACC
>ML789604.1:433668-470979 GCA_009831015.1 Picea engelmannii | reverse complement strand
CTGTTTGTAAGTACCCTACTTACGACAAAGAAATGTACTCCATTGTGCAAGCATGCCACTAGTGGAGACATTACATTCTTGGGAAAGAGACAGTCATCCACACTGATCATAAGCCACTGCAATTCATGCAGACATAGGGAAAATTGTAGAATGACCACCATTAAAAGTGGCCCACATACTTGCAACAATTCCCACTCAACATCAAGTATAAAATAGGAAGCACCAATCGCGTTGTTGATTGCCTCAACAGACCCCCAATCGCTGCACTCACCACAGTGCTAGACTCTTGCGACCATGAGACATCTGGATGGCCCCAACTCTATGAGACAGACCCTGACTTCGCCGCCACCTACCAAATGTTGGGTGAAAACGTAGTTGTCGATAATTTCCATCTTCAGGATGGGTTGTTGTGTCGTCTAGGCCATATCTGTGTTCCATCAAGTGAGCGAGCAAAGCTGATTTGGGAATCCCACTACAGTCGAGTGGCAGGACACTTCGACGTCGAAAAGACAGTGGGGATGCTACATAAACATTTCTACTGGTTGAGACTTCGACATGAGGTTAGCAAGTATATAAGGTCCTGCATCGCCTGCACTATTTCCAAACCGACCACTAAGAAACAGGGCCTATACACCCCTATTCCTACTCCTGACAAGCTATGGGAATCCATCTCAATGGACTACATGTCGGGCCTCCCATCCACCAAGCAGGGAAATGACTGTGTTTTTTTGGTTGTTGATCGCTTTTCTAAGATGGCGATTTTGGTTTCCTGTAAGAAGAGCATCACAGTAGAGGGCACTGCCAATCTCTTCTTTGAACGAGTATGGGTGCATTTTGGATTCCCACAAACCATTGTCTCAGATCGGGATAGTTGATTTCTCATCACATTCTAGTCGAGCCTCTGGTCACTGTTGGACACCAAGCTCACCAAATCCACGACCTTCCACCTCCAGACAGATGGCCAAACCGAGGTTGTAAATTGAATGATTGTGCATATCCTTCGCATGTATAATTCACACCACCCTCGCACATGGGATGAGAGCCTTCCCTATGTCCAACATAGCTACAACTAATCCCTGCATAGCTGAACCAACCACATCCCCTTTCAAGTGGGGTTGGGATTCCAACCATTGGGTCCCATAGATGTTGCACTTCCCCTTGTGGTCACCTCAACCGACTCATCTCCTGCTCCAACTGAAGCTGACAAAGCCACCTAGTTCATTGAGTGGATCCAGCACATCCGCCAACACGTTCAGGATATCCTACAAAAGTCCAATGACCAGTACAAACAACACCATGATCAACATCGGGTGCCACATAAGTTTCAGGTGGGTGACAATGTTTGGTTGCACTTGCAGAAATAATGCCTTACATGACCCCATAGGAAGCTTCACCCACTCCGTTATGAGCCGTACATTATCACCAAGGCTGCGGGGGATAATGAACATTCCTCCTTTCCTTGGCCTGCACCCAGTGTTCAACGTGGATCTCCTTCGCCCTTATTTCCCACCATTATTGGACACCTCAGAAGTAGCAGAACAACTAACACCAACAGAGCTCAACCCCGACTACATACAACAGGCATCCAATGATCAAATTGTGGATAGACAGATCAAGGGCACTTGACAACAAAGGATCCAGCTTTATCGAGTTGTCAAAGCAGGGCAGCTCCTGCACCAAGGCAAGTGGCTCACCCGGGGCCAAATTCAGTAGAAATTTCCTCATCTGATGGGGGACCTCAACGCAATGGAGACCATTTCTTCTTAAGGAGGGAGGATTTATCCAAATGTATATCGGTGGCCACCCACCTTTTCCAACTTTCTCAAAACAATTTTCTGACAATTTTGGCAATTTACTATTTTTAGCAGTTTTAACTTCCAGGGCCATTTTGAGGGCCTAAATGAAGGTTTTTAGGGATCGATATCCTCAATGATAGAAATATACATTATTGAGCCCCCAAAATGAATCTCCTCGACGATACCTTTCCAACGGGTTATCACACGCCTAAAACAAAGATCATATGCAAAAGTTACGACCCCGGGAAGTTGATGTACTAACTTACCCAAACGGGGCCCACATGACTTTTGGCGCTTCATCTACTAGGGTTAGGTTTTTGGATTTTTAGGGATTTTGGCATTCTTTCTTATTGTAAAAAGGCCTTCAGAGCCTCATTGTAACCTTCTTCTTGCAAATGTGCGCTGCCATCACATCTCTTCTCAGAGATAAGCCGCCACCATTCCAGAAAGCTTGTTTCCGCTGCATTTTACAGTTTCAACTTATTTCGTTATTGAATAGAAAATCAGTTTTACTGTATCTCTGTTATTTTGTGTTAAGCACCTGTTAATAATCTGTATTCATTTCATTCTGCTCATAAAATTCGGATCATGGGTAGACCAAAACCCTCATGTAGGAGATGCTCCCAAGGGTCCCATTCAAGGTCATGTAGTGGATGATGAGGTGGATAGGGGTTTAGAATTCATAGTTCAATGAGTTTCATGACATACAAGGGCTCGTATTATGTAATTTATGGGTGCCTTTGTAGGGGGGGTGTTGCACCTTCTTCTTCAATGCAACCTTTTTCCAAGCCCATTTATTTCCATTTATTAATTAATTAATGATCCAAACACATGTGCACTCCCAATAGTGAATCAATTAGCTTGGGGGGCAGTAACACAATGTCACTTGAAAGAACAGGTCCACAAAATTCCATAGGGGTAACCATGTAAAGCACTATAACGCACTTGTGTTAGTCTTATATTCAAGAGGGATATTTATTATGTGTTTGATATTTTGTAGGTCTTCAATTCTTTTAAGAGAATTAGTTCATCGTTCTCAAGACCTGTTTGGGAGATAATATAGAAGTTTTATATTTTAGGCTCTTATCTTTTGCCAACAACCATCCCCTTGGGCCTTCAGCCCCTTCTTCCCATGAAATGAGGTACACACCCTTTTTGGGTCACTAAAGTCAAAGGGATTATTAGAGGGAAATGTGATGGGAATGTAATGAGTGGAAAGTGATAAGTATGGTCGGGAATGGTACGATGACCCCTCAAGGGACCCCCAGTTGCACCCCTTCCCCAAAAGTTGGCCACTTACTAGGAAATCAATGACACTCACAAAGGTGAAACACGGTCAAAAGCATAATTTCCAAGAAGGCGTTCTATAATCAAAAGTAGATTCAATATAACATGCTTAAATGCCTCAAATATTAGGGTGATTGCCTGCCACAATACTTGACTTGTACCGCATGGAGCAAGACCCATGCGTCTTCCATAATCTAACTAGTGTGGTGGATGCGCTAACGATGGATCCAAGTTGTGGTGATAGAGTGGGTTTCCATATGTGCAAGTAGACACTGACAACCATGTGGTATCTCGACACTCCATGTCTCCAACCTGAGGGCCTTGAGACATCATCTCCTTAGTTATCCCACAAAATGGGGATAACAATATCAATACAATATTTATATGGTATCCAATAAGGGTTGATTTTGAGAGGAGGAGAAACAAGTCCTTCATTCACTACTACATTTGGGTACAAAATCTGACATTATATTGGCATTAATATTATCACAATAATGTAAAAAAAAAAAAAAAACTATTATCGAAATTATGGTGTCATAGTTGCGACATCAATTTAGCAACGTTGATCCATAGTCGAGCTTCTGACACATTCAGAGTGTCACATGGTATGTTTAAATAACTTCAGTTACCTATTTAGACATCAAAATTCCAACATTTGTTCCACAATTAACCGGTATTTGAAGGTTCCATGTGGAAACTATTACATGCTCCTCAATTGGCATTTATCGTTAGAATACCAACTCTACATTGATGATTGACCTACATTAACATCATCATCTTGGAATTTTTTTTATGGTCTCACAAATTAAAAAATGTCGAAATACTGACTTAAGAGCGACGATTGTTTGACATTGTCATCATTTTCTTGACAATCTTTTCATTTCCTTAAACCTCCAATAACATCAAAACAATGACAACAATCCGATGCTCATGTTGTAGTATTGATGCTTCGAGTATCGATTTGTTTTTGATTAAGCATCAGTTTCACGTTCAGTGGATGTCAAAATACTGACAACCCATGGGTTATATATTTTTTTTCCAAGGAAAAAAATGTATTTTTAAAGCAAGCTAGAGAGTGGGACAAACTGCATTTCCTAGGAAAATCTCATTGCCTAAAAATTTAAGTCAATTGGGCATAGCTCAAGTGGTTGTGAGGAAAATTTGTTACCCTCCCCACCCGTGTTCAAATCCTACTTTATGACATGTTTTATCTTAGTAAGAATGGTTTCATTTTTTTAATGAAAGATGTATTGCATGTAAAACAAATAAATAGTAATAGTAGCAGTTTGGCCTATCCTAGATGACACAAAAGATTGGTTTTTAGCAATAATAGTGTCCACAATTTCCATGAGTAAGTATAACTCAATTTATCTTCTATATAAATCAATATGATTATCCTCATAATTTAAGGGTCAAAGCAATCAATGGTGAGTAACTATCTACTACCCAAAATCAATATTTAATGAAGATGACCTTGATGATGTATTTGACCTCATTTCCCAAGTATATAATAAATTGATTTTTCTGGCATATCTATGTTGACATATCGTGAAAGACATGATAAGGGATTGCATCCCTTGATATTGATTTCTAATTTCTAATTTTAGCTTTAGAAATAAAATACATACATGAATAATATTTTTAGAAAAAGGCATATACATGGGTACATGTGGTTACCTTGAATGTCTTGCAGAAAGCCTTCACTGAGTTGTTTGAAAGCATATATTAGAGGTTGCTTCCTAACCCATAAGTTCCAAGCTAAAATATGGCCTCTTGAAACACTTGAATATATGCAATGGGTTGTACATGATGGATTCCAATTAATAGATGGCCACCTTCACTAAGTTGTTTGAAAGGACAAATTAGGGGTTACTTCCTAACCCATAAGTTCCAAGCTAAAATATGACCTCTTGAAACACTTGGATATATGCAATGGGTTGTGCATGATGGATTCCAATTAATAGATGGCCTCTTGAAACACTTGAATATATGCAATGGGTTGTGCATGATGAATTCCAATTGCTTGTGCAAAAAGTATGTTCACTTTATTATTTATGGAAATTTAAATTATGAATCAAGTATTTAGTGGACATGGTGCAAAGGATAAAATCTTTTGGCTTTGACAAAGACATAATTGTTTTTTAAATCTAAACACATTTTTCAATGTGTTTGATTTGTCATGAGGTGATATAGAATTAGAGAGGAATAGAGCTCCAATGTAGGTTCATCTATAATGTTAGATGTTGTATATCCAACAAAGGCCTTAAATATTATGATTTTAGTTAAAAGGTCAAAATATGGATTCATTTAATCTACTTCTCATGTTTAAGTAAGAAAATGACACAATGTCTAAACTAATGATGACATTCTAACAAAAAGAATGAATAAATAATAGAACAAAGAAATTAAAATAATTTCTAACAATCTTGAGTAAAATGAGATAAAATTGTAATTTACCATTTATAATGCTATCATCTATCCACTTCTAATAATAAGAAACATTTGTAGAAAAATATAGATCAAACTAAATATTTAATTGACAAGAAAGAAACAATATGTAAAATCCAGTTTGATTTCTTAATTTTTCATATCAGCAATCCTAAATCATGCTCACTAATTATCTCTTTTATAGCAATAATTATTTTAGTAAGGATTAAAGGAAACAAGCAATGCCCCCATTTTAACTATCTTCACTAGTCTGCACTCCATTTCACATACAACCATTATGGGTAGCCTAAGAGATTTTTTAAATTTAGAATAAGTTTTTTTTCAAACACAAATAAATTTACTTCAATTACAAGCCTTTGACATATAAGATGGCCATTAAAAGTAACAATAATCTAGAATATTTGGAAGAAATCAAATATCGCCAAACACTAATCATTAATTAAAAAAAAACCTATAACTTGTTAATGCAACATGTATTCAAATTTCAATAAGAAAACAGTTAAATATGAAACAAAAAAGTTTGGCAACAAAAGTGCTCATTGAAACATGAATGATTAAATATTGCAAGCAATCAAGTTGGTGTTGCTTGGCAGAAAATGGTAGGATCTCATCATAACCATAAGTTCAAATATATCACCAAAATTGTTTATTAGAAAATCCTTGTGTTTCTATCGAAAGTGATAAACAAAATATATATTTTAAAAAAATGATTCAATTTAAATTTTCTAATCTACTCTAAGAAACATTATTATGAAAATGCTAGAAAAATGCTAACAAGCACCTTATATGCCTTCCTCTAAACTAACCCATCATCATCCTAGCATTACAAATCACCATATTTTTCTCTGTGTCATGTCTTGCAAACAAGCAAAAAGAAAGTATAGATACCAATCCTGCAAAGCTAGCTTTGTAGAAACAAAAGGCAAAGTCACATATTCAACATCTAAACCCTACATTAGAGATACTACTAGGTTAAGCCTTGCATTAAATTATGAGGATCACTAATTACTAGAAAATATATGATATATGAACTACAATTATTTTAATGATATTTATGGATTCCTGTTGTTATTGTTAAAATTATTGGGAAAAATCGCAAAAGCTAATGAAAATATGGCAAGAGTAACGTGCTACAGGTAAAGAAGTTCTTGCATAATTAAATAGGAAAGGTTTCCTCGTATCTAAAACATACATTATCTTGTTGGTGTTGTTGTCTTTTCATTATTTGAACCATCAACTTCCACAAAATATTTTCTTGCATGCACAAATTTCACCACTCCAAATTTCAACATTCTTTATGTTATTTGGAGAAGTTTTTGCATTGCATTGATAAAATATTGTTTTACTACTTCCTTGTCAGAAAGTTATTTTTGAAATAATATGTTGTCAACAATGGAGACATAAATATAGATGAATGTCTGTGAGTAGTAAAATATACTATATTATATACTAAAAATATATTTAATATGTTTATATTAAAAATATAGATGAATGTCTGTGAGTAGTAAAATATACTATATTATATACTAAAAATATATTTAATATGTTTATATTAAAAATATATTTGATATGTTTATGAAAATTGAAAAGTAAATTAACCATAACTCTAACTTCTAACTATGAAAAGATGACTATAAACATGCACATAGATGCACACAAAATTTCCAAAAATCTCGATTTATGAATGGCCTTGGTCTACATTTAATCTCCATCCACATTAAGAAAAACACCTTTCCAAATGGATGTGTGAACTAATTTCCATAGACTTTTTCAAACACCCAACAAAGATAATAGACAAATTAAAATTAAATTGTTAATTAAACTTTAGCATGGTTTGTTTTTATTATCTTAAATGCAATTTTTGGATGAAATTCATGAGTATGTTGATTTAGACCCTTTGTCTAAAGAAATATCATGATAATTTTGTATATAAATAGATTTATCATGATAATTTTGTATATAAATAGATTGAGAAAATAATATTTTATTGGATAAGAAAATTTCTAAAGTATTTCTCTTAATTTTTGTTAAGTTACAAAATGTTGGAAATATTATAGGTGCATAATATACAGTTTTAGTTGTCTATGAAACCCTTTCTATGCATAATTGAGAAGAAGATTCAAATTTTCCTCTTGTTAAATGCTGTGAGCAACTACTAATTGTATTTTTTTTCTATAATTGGAAAAAAAGAGTTAAAGTTATTAAATGTTATGATATTTATAATATATTTTATACAACAACTATGAAGATGTTTGCATGCAATTGATAAGTATGTTCTTTATATATTGAGAAGGATCATTTTCTATGGAAATGCTTCAATCTCCTAGTAATACAAGATTAAATCTTGTTAATATATAACCATTGAAGAAGTGATGTGTACCTTGATAACACATATATTTGAAGACACAACTTGTTAGAAACAAAAAATTATGGGGGAATAGCTTGGGCTCTTTGTGTCAAAAGGTGCATTTTAATTTTATAGAGGTGATATAAACTTTTGTAATAGTGCATGAAAATTTATTCCTTGAATCTAGTTGTGATGAGCATTATAATTGAAAGTTAAGTTTGAATTCTATATTCATATTGAAGGTTCTAATACTTCATCCACGATGCATCTAATATGATATCCATACTATCATAATAAAGAATAATTATGTTAAGTTGAAATTACTCATTGTCCAGAAGAGTTGGTGGCACTTCCTAATAATTAGAGTCAACCTTGGCCTTGTTTGGTTGATTCAATTGTCATTTACAAACTATGAGTGGCATAAATGAATTCTTTGTAGCCTTTAATTAATGTTAAAATCCTTTTGCAAACATACATTCATTGGTTGACAAGTATAGGCTCCTCAAATTTTGGTTGACTTGAACAACATTGAAAGCCTACTTTGCAAGTTTACTATGGATGCACAAGGAGTAGATAACAATCATGAATCAATCAATGAACCCTCAATCCATTTGCATTCATTCATTGTCATTACATTTTACTTCTCTTTGAATTAAATTTTATGTTTGCATTCATTCATTGCCATTACATTTTACTTCTCTTTGAATTAAATTTTATGGCAATATTTTGCTGCTTTAGGATATTTCAATTATTTTCCATATAACTAGGGATTTATTTGATGGTTTCTTTTTCTATTGCATTAAGTTGACTTGTTTATATTTGTGCCACTTTATTTCAATTGATCATAAGCGTTTGACTCACAAAACCCCAAGATAACAATACAACTAATGACTTCTTCCCTATAATTCCAAGTTTGTCATCAATCGGAGCTAGTCCAACCATATTTATGGTTTACTGCCGTAAATACATTTAGGTTTGAAAATCCTAGGTATTCATCACATGCCTATTATGATGGATATATAAATGAAGGTTTCAATACTTCATACACAAGGCCTCTAATATGGTATCCATACAAGCATAATGAAGAATACTTATGTAAGTTGAAATTAGTCATTGTCAAGAAGAGTTTGTAGTAGTATTTCCTAATATTTAGAGTCAACTTGGCCTTCTTTGGTTGAATTAATTAGAATTTACAGACTATGGGTGGCATAAATCAATTACTTGGATCCTTCAACCGATACACATTCATTGGTTGACACATATAAGCTCCTCAACTTTTGTTTGACTTGAACAACATCGAAAGCCTAGTTTGCAAGTATACTATGAATGCAAAGGAGTAGATGACAATACCTAAACCCTTAATACATATGCATTCACTCATTGTAATTTCATTTTAATTCTATTTAAATTAAATTTTATGGAAATATTTTGTTGTTTTAGGATATTTTCAATCAGTTTCCATAGAACTAGGGATTTATTTGATGGTTTCGAATCCTCTTGCATATATTTGTCTTCTTTCTATTTATGCCACTTTATTTCAATTGAGTGTAAGATTTTTACCCACAAATCCCTAGGATAACAATAAGATTAATGGCTTGTTAACCACAATGCCAAGTTTTCATCCATGAGAGATAGTCCCACCATATTTAAGGTTTGTTTCCATAAATGTAGTTAGGTATAAAAAAATACTAGGTATTCATCGCATTCCTAATACTCACATTCTCACAAAAACCTCTTGGATTGGGATGGGACCAATATCCATAAAAGACATGACATAGATCCTGATGGGATTGATAAGGTTTCAAAAGGAATTTATATGTTATGATGATGGTTTTTTAATTTTTGGCATATTAAATTTGTTGTAAAGGTGAGATGTTTGAATCCATGGAGATGTCAAATCCAATGTGCCACTTATGCCACCATTGGCTAGAAGCTAGAGGGAAGGATTATGATGGACATTTACAATGATGTAGTGCCAACAAATATTGAAAATTTCAAGCTCTATGTGACAATGGGCATTGGCCCTCATTCTTAAGATAAGTTTTGGATTTTAAATTTTAGTAAAATTTCACATAACAAAGAAAAAATAGCATTCTATAAATTTGTAGAAGAAATAAAATGAAATGTACTAAAAACATTTATTTGTCATCAAAATTTCATTTGGAAAATAAAGGTGAATGAAATTATAGGCTTGATGACCAATTTACTCACTTTCTAGGCACCATTTGTCCACTATAGGTTGCAATCCCTTTTGTCCTCTCTAATCCTATGTTATGTCTCCTCTATAGGTCATGGTATCTTAGTGGGCATAGATTGGATGCTCAATGAGGATTGTAGGTTGCAGACACACACTAGATTGGATGCTCAATGAAGATTGCAACTCATAGGTGCATAGATTGGATGCTTAATGAAGATTGCAAGTTGTATTCATGGGTTAGGGTAGGTCTAATTTGTGCACATGTAGTTGGTTTAAAATTGATTTGGGAATTATGTTTAAAAATAGGTTATATATATAGATAGATATATATAAACTAGAACTGTAATTATTTTTCATTATATATGTAAAATCCATGTTGTGTCAAAGCAACATCAATTACAAAAACACCTCAAGGAGTTTTCCAAAACACTACATAATTCTAGTTTGTTATATACAAACAAAAAAATAGTTACTGACATAGCATTCCAAGTGTTTTTGTAGGTAGCTTGTCGAATAAACTAACATAAAATGAAGATAACATGGAAAACAATTCATATTGTAGTTTATTTCACATTGTTCTATTCTTTTGGTTCCTCTCCAGCTTGTTTAATAGCCTCATCTTTGATATCCATAGGGACCTAAAATCCGGTTTCATACTTTTCCTCCCCTCCATGAATGGAGCTCTGAGTGCCATTGTTGTTGGAAGCCAATGAAAAAGTTTCCATACATTAAGCTAAAATTAGAGTCTGCAACCTGTCACACTCAACCTCTATCAAATCCAAACGACCCATGAAACTAAGAAGAAGACATGAAACATTTTCATTGTGAGAGATGATGGAACTATTGTTTGTTTCCCAATTTCCTCATGCCTTCGAAGGATTTTCTTAATCTCCCGGGTTTCTTATCCTGCCATTACTCCCCTCTCCGTTTTCCTTGTATTAAAAGGAATGTATGCCTTGAACACTTATCCTAGAGCACTTTCACGACCTAACGAAAGGCCCCAAACTTCCTAGAATCCATAATGGCACTTGAGTGGAACCCCCTGTTAACAAAAACTAATCGAGAGCATACTTCCCCTCATTCTGAGATACCATTACACCACTTGAAAAAATGAATAGAGACTCATGAATTAAACCCACCTCTACCACAAAAAACCTAGATACAATCCACATCCACCTAACCATGATTGTAGTGCCCCCCTCCAATTCCACCCTAGACCAAGCCTCAAGGTGGAAAATAAGACACAACTTCCAATCACAACATTTCCCATATGCATCCCCCAGTTCTAACTCTGCCAGTTTCACTCTTGTGAACAATCACAACAATTAGTTATAGGATTGCTCGCATGTTCCTGTCATCCCTCCACCAAATTATAAACATGTGTGCCCATATGGATAGCCATGCCAAATGTTGTATAAGTTAACACATCATCGTCTCAAATTTAATGGAGCAATATGCCATCGTTAAACTATGAGATATGGAGAGAATGAAGCTCCCCATTTTGCACCATTTTCCCCAGATGTAGAAAGGATGTTGACTTGGCCCAAGCATCCACTTTAGTATTCAAAAATATTCTTATGTGATATATGGATATTTGACCAAATTGAAGAACAATTTGGTTGATTCATTCCACCAGACTTTGTAATTGATGCCCTCCTAGGTTCGAATGAAATATAATGGCCTGAATGATAATCATAGAGTCCTTGACGACCATCAATGTCATGATTCCTCGTGATTTGGAAATATTTAATCCACACCATAAAGAATAGGCCTCAGTGATATTTTTAGACCCCAACCCAAGCCCCTAGGCGTAGTGAACCAACTTGTTCTTCCTAGGATCATGAAGAATCCCACTCGCTCCTCCCACCCCTATTATTTAACACACACACACACACACACACACACACACACACACACACACACACACACACACACACACACACACACACACACACACACACACACACACACACACACACACACACACACACACACACACACACACCATTATTGTGTGTGTGTGCGTGTGTGTTTTGACATTTTAAAATATTATATATATATATATATATATAGTACATAATAGTTGTAATATATGTTTTAATATATATAGTTGTAACAATGATGACGATGATGATGAAAATGACGATAACAATAATGATTATTATTATTATTATGACGATGATGATAGTGAGGAGGAGGACAAAGATGATGACAATGACGATGATGATCATGAAGAAAATGATGATCATCATCCTCACAACGATCACAATGAAAATGATGAAAGTAGGCAAGATATTAGGGATTCCACACACATCCATTGTGAATATTGCACCCCCATTTCCTTCATTCATCATTGAAAAACCATTTTGTTGACTAGTGATCACTAAGACATTTTTGAATAATTCTATTCCATGGTTAAATTCTTTTTTTTAGTGTCTAAGAAAACTTTAAAAAAGATAAGAGCCATTAGCCTTGTCCACGTTATTAAATCATCCATGGTGAAGATTTCCCATTTGACTAAAATTAGGCCAAGGCATCACTTATTTCCACCATCACCTTCCCAAGTCCTAAGTGCACTATCCAAGTCAAGATCCAAGGTTACACATGTTAAGGATTAAAAGGGTCAAAGTATAGTATTTTTTCAATCAGGAATAGGGAATTACTATTTGGATTTACCCTTTGCTCATTCCAAAATTCATCCTTATTTTGAAATCTTCACAATTTGAAATATTACTTAGAATGTTTTTAGATATTTAATCGTTATTTTTTAAACAATTCTTAGACATATCTTGGTTGGATTGATCCGAGATTTCTCCTAAATCCAAATGGATATGGTGGAGAGATTGAGGATCATTGCTAGAAATAATTGAAGGAAGACTTCATCACCGGTGTAATCAATGGCTATCTATAGGGTGGAGATTAACTTTACTAAAATCAGTGTTTGAAGCCATATTGATATTTTGACACTCTCTTGCCTATATTCCAAAAGGAGTTTTGGAGAAGATATGAAAATATCATCTCAGATTCGTATGGGTTGGGAAAGATGAAAATAAGGGCACTCATTTGGTAAAATGGTAGGAAGTAGAAAAAACCAATGAAGAAGGAGGTCGAGGATTTAAGAACATGCATATGTTTGGAAAATATCTAACTGCAAAATTTTCATGGAACCTTTTAACAAATGGAAAATTATGGAAGAAGGTTATATAATAGAAGTATACCAACTTGAGATCATTCTAGACTCAGTCAAGTGTCCAAGGAAAAGTATGCAAAATGCTTCTATTCACTAAAAGGTTCCAGTACAATAATTTCCTATGATAAAAAACTTAACTAGATTGGAAAGTGGGAAACGGGGAGAAAGTAAGGATAGGTGCATATTTTTTTTGTTAAGATGTGGAGATAGTGTTAAGTTGAAGAGATGATTGTAGTTTTGCAAGAAAATGGTATTTTCATGTTTAGCCAAGTTGGTAATCAAAATGCTACCAATACTCAGTAGTAGGGATGGAGGTATGCTTAGGATATAAGATTAAATGGAAATAAGGATTATCTATGGAGTGCTATAGTTGAACTTAAAATAGGTCACATTAGGCTAGAAGTTGAACCTGATTCTTTAGCCAAGGAAAAAAATAAGAGTCTAGGGATCCACATAGAAAGACCGGGAATACAATAAATGTTCAACATTGAGTAGTAAGAGTGATTATGGTGGTGGAAGTAAGTATGTAAGTAAAGGCTCCTAAGAAGACAAGATTCTTTCTCTAGTTAGTAATAAGGAATAAGGTTTTAACATGAGATGTTATTTCAAAAGGGAACGAACATGGACCAATTTTCTTCATGGTTACATTTTTTCAACTTTTTATCTAGGCCCTATTTGTTCTATGCATTTCTTTTGTATAAAAGGGATGTATTGGAGTATATTTGCATTGTTATTTATTTAGTGTTACTTATTAGAAAATTGGGTCCAATAATTATGGTCTCTGTGAGTTAATAAAGGACATGTGTAGCTTATTTTTGTACATAAAATAGTAAATAGTTATGTTTTTTGGAAAATTTGATGGTTGATGCAACACAATGAACTATTTTTTTAAGCACACATATGCATATACTTTTGTAGCATGTTGCATGCACTCAAGAAAGGTGATTTCCATTCTTTTTATGAATAAAAAATGTGATTTTTTCCATGAAAAAAAATCTTATTTGGATTCAACATGTCATATTACAACAATTCTCTCTTTTGTTCTTTGATAACTTATCTATTGAATGACACTAGATTTGCATACCACACTGATAACTTACTTTGTAGTAACAATTGACTAGGATTCTAATAATTTTCCCAAAATATCATAATGCCAAACACACACTATATTACCACCTTTTCCTGTACCCATTCCATGTTCATGAGTATTAGGGCATAATTTCTCATCAATGTAAAATATTCATCTATGATATGAATCCTTATGGGATCTTCCTTTTTTGGTTTTAATATAGCGATGAAATCATTGATCACATACTACACTGAGATGCTCATAATTTTGCAAGAATAATATAATTCATCTAATAAGGAAATTAATCTAGTAGCTTTGTTAATGGAAGGAAAACTAACTGAATTCACCAAATCTAAATTCAACTACAAATATAAACTTGAAGTATTAAAATGCAGAGATCAACATAATAACAAACATGCTATAGAAATTTAACCATAGTCACATAATAAATCCATAAAAAAGAATAAAAATAATAACATAAATTGGATAGCAGATAAATGTTTTTCCAAATATAAACATAATTATATTCCTCTAGACTCTTTTTAATCCAACCATAAGGTTTCATATTGTAGCTTCACTCCTAAGTTGAGGGCCATAATGTGAAAATGGTATCTTTCTCTCATATCCCAAACCTCAAGGAAATAATGGAAAAATAATGCAGCCAACCAATGACAAAATCCTTTCCATGTAATTGTGATACACAATAGATCAAGATAAATGGAAAACATAGATAACATATATTGTGATTCATGATGTGAATGATTTTAGAAAAGAATTCAAGTTAGCATTCTATTGTGTAACTCAATAGATATGAAAAATAGAATATAGATATTAACTTGAGAATAACATAGCAGATCCACACAATATACATCAAAATAACGAACACAAGAGAATAATAGAGAAAACCATTGAAGTAGGGTAACACCATTAATTATGCCTTAATGAAGGAATCACTCCACAAGAAATGCTTGCTACAATTACAATATACTTCACAATACCCCTCATTACATTGCTTCTACTTCTTTATATAATTCTATCTAACCTCCTATGAACTTTCTAGTGAAGGAACCTTCTAGTAGGTGGAACCTTCTAGTACTCCTTCTTACAATCATTTCTTTCACACTATGTGGCCACCTATCTATTATTATCCCCCTTGGGTACTTTTCTAGGTACCCCATATTATCCTCCATAGGTACACTACATTCCATCCCCCTTCAGATGTTTTATCCTTGAAACATGGGGCAAATCCATACAATTATGATCTACTAAGCAATGTAGTGAACTAGTACCAAGAACGAGCATCCATCCATCCTAGTAAAATGTGGACATGGGGTCCAACTGCTTCCTTTCCACCTCAATATGGATTTTGATTGATCCTTGCTATGCTACTCTAATATCTCCATGCATTGTTGTTAATCCTCCATGTGCCTCTCGACTGGTTGCCCTTTTGGTTCCATGGTGGTCCATAATAAGTTTGTTGATACTCATTCCATTTCCTTGATGATTGTTGTTTCTCTAGGTGGTGTGGGTGGTGATGTACATAAACCTTATCTCTCTATTATACTTGCTTGGAATTTTCAACATGGGTTTCCTTTGAGTCATTTAGCTTCTTGGATTTTTCTTCCTTTTTATGACCTTCCTAGGATATTCTTCATGTTATTTTGTAGCTTCTTATTTTAATTCAACCTTGGACTCTTCATTTGATGTGTCGGTAGGTACTAAAATTATTTTCCTAGTAGGGACTTCTTCATGTGATAGAATGACAACCTCACCAACTTCTAAATTCATTCCCTACTCTGCCTTAATATTCGCCTTGTGCATCTCCAACATTTCCTATGCCAAAGTAGGTTTATGTTCTAATAGTCTTCGCCAACATGTTATGTAGTCCAACACAAGTGATAACATATTATAACACTTTTCCTGGTAGTTCCTCTTTTTCCAAAAATATTACTGAGAAAGATTCAGGAAAACATGATTCTTACAAATGTAGTATAGTCAAGAAAAATAATCTATAGAGGCATCCCTTCTTAGTTGGAGTAGTTAATCAGACATGGTGTATTGGACACACCCATTTTTATTCTAGGGATCTTGTGTTTAAGGGAAATGTTGAGAAAAATAATGAAGCTCTAGCTCATCAATACCGAGTGGGATTTTTGTATCAACAACAAGAAAAACACTCAACTCAATGTTCTACCCACACTGTCACTCAATTCCATATTTAGGTAGTCACTGCATTACCAACTACACCCGAGCGTGAAAAAAAAAGGCCTCATAAAATTCACACACCATTGTTCTTTCACCCAGAAGCTCGTGTGTGGATCTTGCGAGACAAGCACCGATTCATAGGAAAACATCATCAGTTGCACTCACTCAGATATGATCTTGACATAGTTCAAGAAAGCATTGGAGATGATGCATTGCAAATTTCCTTATTTGATGGTGGAAGTGAGGATGCTTCTAGATATAAACATGGAGGAATTGGGACACTAGGAAGGGCGTCCACCTTCCTTCACCAACCAATAGGAGAGAATTATCATCTTATCAATAATTACTATTGTAATATGCCCTCGCTAGTCCAGTTGAGAAGGGAATGTTGAATAATAGTTAGTATGTTAGTTTTTGGTCAGTGAGTCACTTTGTAAACAACCCTTGCTAGTACAATTGAGAAGGGCGTCGCAGAAATAAAGAAACAACTTCTTTTGTACATGCATGTAACTATAGAGGAAAAAGTCGTCGTGCATAGTATTAAGAGGATTCTCCTCTCTTCTAAATAAAAAAATGGTATTTTTTGTGTCTTATTGTTTTATTTCATGCTTGTTGTGTTTTCTGTCTAGTTCATCCTTGTGATCTCTATTGCAAATTAGCTATGAAGAGTGTGTATTTGCTTACATATTTTTCTACCATAGTCTCTGTGACAAATGACAATGCGTTGCCTTTGGTGACCGGGACCTTCCTGGTCTATTGTCGCACAATTATTCTGGTGGCTTTGTCAAATATGAACTTTTAAAAGTTTACTACCTTGTTGGGCTTGTAAGGTGTGTGAAGCCCCAACTCCATCTCACCGACTTGAAGGCTACCATCAGTGAGGGGAACTTCTATCGATGCCTCCAGGATGTCGATATCCATAGGATAAGTGTCATTATTTAGTGCTTCTTCATCCATTTTTTGTTGTTCTTCTTCAGTGGCTGTAGGTGTGGGTACATATATTGCGCTTTTCTCAGTTGTTATTATTTATGTGGTTTCCCTCTTATCTATTGCTCTTACTTCTACCTTAGCTACTGCTTCTTTCTCAGTTTCTTCTATTGCTACCACCGTTGTTGCTGCTGCATATGCTTCTGCCTTATCCTTGGCTTCTTCTGCCTTTTGTTTCTTCTCGGTTGAATCCTCTTTCTTCTTCTGGACCTTCTCTTTCTTTCTTTTTTTCTTGTATGTTGTTTCATCCTCTCCCTTTGTTGAATCAGAATGCACAGTCATTGTCATGGTTTCTACTTTAATTTCCACCTCTTCTTCATCTCTCTTCCAAGCCTCTTCCTAGGACTTTTCTTCATCGAATATCCTTTCCAAAGGATTTCCCTACCGTCTAGAAATAGCTTCATCATAGGTCCAACCACCACAATGGACTTCTTCCTCATCCCACATGGTTGGAGTATATTCCGAAGTGTGTTTGTGTTTTCTACAATATTCTTTGACTACTTCCTTTGGGTCATGTTTGCGGAACCTTTCCTCCGTAAAGTGGAATGATAAAATCATATCTAATTTATATTGAGCTTACTTGATGCTTCTAAAGGAGTATGATCTGACCCATAGTGGCAACGAGGGCCAGATGGATTTCTTATCATGATAGAATGTTTCCCTGACTCCATGGATCTGAGTTTCATATTCGATCTCCTACAATACCAACCTATCAGGTACAAACCTTGGGAGAAAACAAGGATCTTTGATGGCTCCATATATTCTTATATACGTCTTGTGTTTCATGAGATACAAATCTCCAATATTTCAGACTATTAAAAAATCTTTACCAGTCATACATGGAGTAGATGAGTCAAAGATGAATTTGTAGAGTGGTGCCAAGAAGTAATAACAAATCCTGTGATACTTAGTCCTGTATTTGTGCTCCCAGAGCACTTTGTAGTAAATGTGTATGGGGGGGTCAGTTGGCTTCCAGTCCCAACCCATCTTGGGATATTGATGGCACATGCACATTATGTCCAGTAGGTAAGAGGACAAATGAAAGATGGGGAAATCATTGGGAGTGGTTTCTTTGACTGATATTATGGAGTCTTCCAGAGATGATGATAGGACATCAACCTCATTAAAGGATGATCTATTGTCAACACAATAATATATTAGGGGAATCAGGGATAGTGTGGACTTTGATGCATCCTTCTCCCTGTATATCCTGTGCATAGAATCACCACAGTATACTGGTATGACGTCCCTAGCGAAATGGTGGGATATTCTCTAAAGGGTTTGAGTTTGAATGTTTTAGAAGCCTTGTTCCAGATTTTGAATAAATATTTCACCTTTTATGGGAATTTCGTGATGAGTTCATCATCCAATGACAAACTCCCTCTTTCTAAATGATAGTAATGGCCTACGTCAGATGCCCGAAATGATGCTATGGGTTTCCCCTTAGCATTGAGTATATATCAGTTGTCAAAATTTACATGTATGGGGCCTAGACACATAGGTGAGGTGTTGAGTGATGTCACCAACTAGCACATTTGGTTTAAGGCCAAAATCATTGTAGGTCTGAGGAGGGTAAGGAAAGAAAGGGTTTCGTCACATGTGTATCTCCCCTAACCCAATCTTAAATTTAAAATTGAAACCAAAGAATGCGGTGAGAGATATTATGTCAATGTTCTTACCTAGCATGCAAGTTAGACATAGACAAAAGCAAATTGGTAGACGGGTGATGTGCATCCCTGGACAAAGCCATTTACTCACACAAAAAACTCTCTCTTTCTTCTTCTTGGTGATGAGTAATATGATTCAAGGTGAGGAAAATATAGATTGAGGGATATCGTTTTATAACTTATTGGGTGAAAAGTTCAAGATACCAGAGGAGATCAAAAGAAGTGTTTCGGTGATGTCAAGAACTAGTCCGGTCGCACCGACATAAATGTTGGTCACTCCTCCATTTGCACCAACAAAGTTTGTGGGAACTCCTCCTATTGTACCATAGAAGATGTTGGGAACTCATCCTATGTTAAGGTTCATATTCCAAAGAAGTTGTGAAGAAGTTTGTTGGTGTGTACTGAGAACAATGATGCGAACTCCTCCTATGTATCAGAGGAGTCCGTGGAAACTATGTCGATATGCCAGAAATTGTTTCTTAAAAATGGTTAAGTATTAAGCTATATTTTTGAGGTTCCAACAAAATCCAAATAAATGCAAGTGAAGGAACTTATCAAAGAAGGATGGGAAAACTCTTAATGAAGGTAAAAAAGTTGAAATAACCAAGAGATACTTAAAACAAAAAATGGGGGTCCCATTTTCTTGGTTAAAACTAACTCTACAAGCAAGGACACAAGAAAAAAGGAAGGTGTGGATGTCTGGCACAAAAGGTTCTTAGGGAGTATGTGCCTATACTTATCAAACACCTCCTTTCCTAATCTTCTTGAATGTTGAGATATCATTATGGGCCTACCAACTAGACATGCAAATTTACCCTTTGTTTGAAGACCTACAAGATATGTAATGATGTCAGTTATTCAAAAAATGAAAGGATAATTGATAAAATTATATATTGTTAAAGTGTTGTACTTTACATACCAAAAAACTGTGTTAGGCATGGGGCATCATGAATTTTCCATGTAATTATTTTATGACATTGAAATTGTTTTTCCCTACTAGTTTGGATATGTTTTACATAGTGATGCTAGCCCGAAAATTTAGAATTTTGTCAATAAGAGGCTCAATATATACATCCATATATTTAACTTGGTACCTACCTAATTATTTTAAAATACACATATTTATTACCTTGTACATATAAGAAATTATGTAACAAACAAGACAAATGAAATGTTATCTTGAAAATATTATTGTAAACAAATATCTAGAACAATCATTGTTTACATTGTGTGCTCCCTCTTTATTGAAATTCAAGGAGGAATGCTACTTTTTTTAACAAAAAAAATAGACCACACTAGGTAAACAAACTTGAACTATCCAAATGGCCTAACACCATTAGCTACCATTGATAGCCTAACATTACTAGGTTCTTCTTTAAAAAATAGTCGTCTTTCTTTGATGCCCCTAAATGTATAACCATTTGAAGGAATTCACATAACATCATGTTCAATTATCTTTTGCATGGTTATCCATAAACTATGTCATGTTTTTACACCTGAACAATCATTCAAAATGTGGAATTATGGGAATATGAAAAATAAATTTACAACACCTTATTTGTTACTTGATCGGTTCGATATCTACTAGTTCCACATTTAGGGAATTCCAACTTTATTACATGTTTTCCATAATATATATGTAACACCCCTRTTTCCCCYAGCTTGTAATCAACATTAACCATAATCACCATGCTATGGCATGGGAACAATGTAAATGTATTATTGTTTAGATTTCCAATAACTGACTGTGGGGGGTGAAGCCTCGAAGTACTGGCCATGATATCACTAGAGGAAAGAATRTGAAAACTATAAGAGAGGGTTCATTATATCAAATGATCCCAAAACTTCCCAAGGAGGAATCAGTTAATGAATAAAGAACCGATGGTTGAACAATCAACCAACCCCATGAATTGAAGCATGGTCTAGCTGAAGAATGTCAGCCCAAATTACCACATGGTCCTGCAGACCTAGACTGACCCAAGTTTTCCTTCTGACAGAAGGAAAAATATAGGAGGGAGGTGCGTGCAAGGCACGTAAGAGAATAAGGAGAAGAATGGAGAATGCGGGAAGCTCCCCAGCTGAGAATGATCATAAGGTCATGATATTGATGCTAAGGAAGAATATGATAAACCTCATTGAGGCCATAACAAAGAGGAAAATATCTGAGAGTTTGCAGAGAAAAGAACTTGAGCAGAAGCTGAAACTGAGAAAGAATCCCTGAGAAATTGTGAGAGTTCCCTGGTGATATCATGGCCTGGCACGAGGGTGGCCAGAATGCTAAGAATGAATACCCCTGAGCCTATGGTTGGGTGGAGAGGCAAACAACCATAGTCATTCGATTGGTGATCGACTCTAATAGATAAGTATTTTTATGTCCGGTATCCTAGAATTGAAATGCATGATTTGGTAATCTGTAAATGTGATAACTTGTGCCTTGCGTAAAATGAATGATAATGGTGTTTATCATCCTTTTATAAAATATTGCATTTGATTGGTGGTATATTTTTTGGATGTTTGATCTTTTTTACTCTGGTGGTCCAACAGACCGAATATTTTGAGATGGGGTTAACTGGAATGCTTAAGCCCTATTGATCCCTCGAATTTCTCCTTCGCAGGAATACTGAGTTCGAACTCTGTGGAAGGAGGGAGCCTCCTTCAGAGATTTCACCTATGTGACCAAGGGCTTGTGCCCATGGCCTTGAAAAATTCCTGGCCAAGAGTCAAGCGTGTAACCACGAGAATCTTTGGAGGTCCCATATGACCAAGGTCTAGGAACCCTGCGCTAAGTCTAAAAAGAGATAACTCTTGATGGCTTTGGAGGTTCGGGAGCTCGAAGCCCTGGGATGTCAAACTTCACGATAGTCAAAATTACCTGAACTCCTGGAGTAACAAGAGTCGTAGAGGAATCAAGAAATTGACAGAGGAGATGAATGTGAGTCATTCATCGGGAGGAAAACTGATCTCAGCTGTCATATTGACCTAAAGATCCACTGGAGTTAACAGATCAAACACCAGTCGTTCGATTAGATCAATGGTTGGGAATCATTGTGGAGAATGAAGGTGAAATTAACAAACATGCTAGTTCACGGTCCACAATCAACCAGCGTCATTGATCCCATCGGGGTGGAGGATCAATGACCAAGATTAAACAGAGTCAGGCGAGCACTTTTCAGATTGCGGAGATTGAAATATCTGATAAAGAGCGAGCACATTGGGGTTCCGCAATCGGTGTGAACCATTGATCTATGAACAAATTGGTATTGGTCGGATCTTGACCATGAGATCTGAAGGATGTTGAAAGATGATCAGACCAGAGCAACGAGGCATAGTGACACCATCCATGGTGATGTGGATTTAAGCTTGATGAGCCATGTGTCATTTGGATTCATGCACATCACCTACCCCATAGAGCCTTTGTAACATGACACATGTCATCTCGGGTGAGAGAACATGTCGCTCCTGACCCATATATGTGTCAACCCCTGGTACGTGCCCATCTAGCCAACCGGTTGGTGAAGGGACTGAAACTTTAGGAGTCTTGGACTTCGAGACTCTGGAGGATTTGGTGTGTAGTATCGTAGAGAGTTCAAAGGGATCCAAAGTGTCAAAGTAGATCCTAGCCATTGGCACAGGGAGATATGTGGCAATAGATTGTTAACTCCAGAGAAGAACCACTCTAGAGGAAATGAAGTGTGGTGTTTCGAAAATCCCTGAAGCCCAAAGTAGCGGAGTAGATATGAGTCGTCCATTGGTAAGGAAAGGTGTCACCATCTCCCTCTCTTTGGAGCAGAAGCACTCTGGAAGAGTTGAAGAGTGAAGGGTCGATAAATCCCAAAGGCCAAAGCATTGGAGTTCATCATGATCATTGAATAGAGGAGGACACATGGCAGAACATATGCCACTTTGGAGAAAAGTCACTCTAGAAGAAAAGTGGTATTGCGTGGGTAAAAAATTCCCAAAGTTACGAAGCCTGAAGTCCATCTGGACCATAGCTCTAGAGGAGGATACATAGCATCAGATCAAAGAGTCTGGGAGGTAAGAGCTGTGGAAGATTTGCGTGCAGCAAAGTGCAAACTTTGTGAAGTTGCGAAGAGCGGAGTAGATCTAGACCATTAAATAAAGAAAGACACGCGGTGGAGATCCGTGTACTCTAGGAGAAAAGCACTCCAGAGGAAAATGAGAGTAGTGAAGCCAAAAATCCTGAAGCCCAAACTGTCGAAATAAATTGTGGCCATCGATTTTGAGAAAGACACGCGTCAAGAGATCGCAAAATTCGAAGAAACGAGCAAGGGAAAGGAGGAGTTGTTGACCAGAAGCCGTCCGAAGCTCTAAAAGGTAAGAAGCTAAAACCTTGACCGTTGATTGTGTGGACACATGGTGTCATCTCCGTCACTTCGGAGGTAGAGAACGTTGGGGGAAAATGAGGAGTGAAGTCCCAAAGTGACGAAATGCATCAGAACCGTCCATTGGAGAAGGACACGTGGCGCTTGATCCACAACTTCATGTGGAAATTACTTCGAGGAGATTTTTTTTTGGAGCATTTGAAACTCCTGAACACCGAAGTCTCGAAGTATATCATAGCCATCATTCAAGAATATCATGTGGTACTTGATATGTAACTCTGGGTATAGAGCACTTCATAGGAAAGAGGTGTTTGGAACACTCAGAACTCTCAAAGCTAGAGTTGCGAAGTAAATCTCAGTTGTGGAATGTGAAAGGAGTGTAGACCATAGATTTGATCCATGTGTGTTTGTAAGCCCAGATTTCAGTGGATTTGGAGTCAAGTGTGTTGAGAACACCCGAAGCCTAAAGTTCTGAAGTGTGCGAGAAACATATTGAGTTGGACCCACGTAGAAGCCCCTTGGCCTCGACCAATGAACACCCGAGGAACTTGGGAGAGGTATATCTGCCAGTTCTAAGCTTGGTTCTGAGCATGGAGACCGTGGTTGGAAAGCTTTGGATGAGAAGAATGGGATAGAGGCCTCGAATGGAGGTCTTGATTTCTTAAGAAGAACAAAATTTCTTCACCCCACCATGGGTGTGTTACAAATTGGTATTAGAGCATGCCAACAATACTTGGCCTGCTTGGGCTCATGCATGAGTCGTATGAAAATATTTTTGGAGGAATTTAAGGGGTAACACCCTATCTTACCACATTCCTAAGAGGTTTAGTTGAACCTCTACCAAAGAGAGGAATGAAACCCACTGATGTTTATAGATGTTTTGACGTTTCCAAATAAAGAAGTTGACTTCACTATGCAATTGTATGTGTTGTTGTATAGTCATGAGATTTGGTTACCAAGGCTAAGATGAGCCTGTGGAGAATATTACTGCCAAACATAAAATTTCTGCATAAATTTCTTGAGTAGAAGGATGTAGATTAAAATACAATTGGAATTTTACCCAACGATATTGAATCATGCTAGTCTGTGGCAAAGGAAGCCTATTATTTCTTTGGGAAATGATAGTCAATCCTACAGGAGTGGGATTATGCTGATGGGAACTAATATAAATAATTGGATGTGAACGGATGGAAAGGATCCGTAGCAGTAATAATCATTGCTTTAATGAAGGGTTAAAACTTGTATATGTGTATAATCCCTCACGATCAGAGGAATGAGTCTGGCGACCATTATCTGAAAAGGGAGAGCATGTGCAACTCTCGGAACTGAAAATTGAATTTTGTTTCTGTGTACAACAATTGTTAGGCAAGGTTTTTCCTAATCAAGATGATAAATAGATCTGTAGAAGTATAGTGTGATTGAGTGAGAAATCATAGCAGCCTCCCTTGCTTGGTGGATAAGAAACTAATCTGCCAGAATTCTTGTGGGAGGGGGAGAGTGGCCTCCATCCAAGACTATTGTTGAACATAAGGAAGAATTCTAGGTGTAATGGTTAAGACTGATCTTGACCTAAAGATACTCTGGATTTTTGAACTAGGATACTTAGTAAGTAACATAACTCGAAATTGCATTTGGGATTTAAGGGAATAGTCCAAATGTTATTAGACATTAAAAATTTATTATAATTAAGGTAAAATGGTTGATTAAATGTTGATCCTAAATGTGGTAAAGGAAGTGTTGGGGAACTTCTAGAAGTCCAATGGGTCAGATTGACATCCAGTGGTGGATGGTAACCATATATATATATAGTTGGAAGATGGATTAGCTACCCTGTTACCTTGGGCATGGTTTTAATTTCCCATATTGTATTTATAAGTTGGGTAATGATCTATGGAAATCAAGGCAAGAGTGTTTTCTTGCTAGCTGTTATCGTAGAGAAGAGATAAAAGTAATGTTTGTTGGTTATTAAGAGAGGGAAACATCGGTATGAGTTATGACTGTGAGATTAGTCATGTAAGTGACCATAATATTTAACTAAAGAACACTAATGATAAAACTAAACTATCAAGGTGAATAAAGAGGTGCAAGAGATGCACCTGCATATACACAAATATGTGTATACATATTTACGAGAATAATATGACTGCAAGCTCTCAACTGAGAGGGAAGCTCAATGTTGAGTGCTCCTATGAGACTTATCATAAGAATGATTTGAAGATCCTTGGGAGAAGGATATAGAAGTTTGATATGTCCATGCGTGTGAATGACATGGAAAAATGTGCAAGCAATGAGCTTGCATGATGAATGTTTGGAATGTGTGTGTTTATGATTGAGTGCATGTATTTAATGCATTATGAAGCTTCTTGATATGAAGCATGAAAGTAATATTAGTTAGGTATGAATGATATTAAATGTGAATGTGATGCACATGTATGATGTAAGAGTATAGGTATACTAAAGGCACGAGGTGACTGCCTAAATGAGAGAAATGAGGGACAAGCATTGTACTTGCCAAGATTGAGTGAATACCATGGATGTATGGTTGACTCCATTTTGAAGAGTCACGAAATTTATTTTTTGAATGATATCTTGAGGGAATGTACTCCATTTACCCAGGAAAGGACAATATAAATAAATGAAAGAGTAAATGAGAAAGGATGGTATGTTGTCAGGATAAAGAGGCAAATAATTATGCCTTGAGGATCACATGAGAATGGTTTTGAACAATCATGAGTTGAATAATTTTAAATTAGAGATGTATGTAGGTTGTGAAATACACCCATGGCATCTACACACAGGCTTTTGATTATGCATATGGTTAAGTACATCATGGATGTAAATTAACAAAACTAGAATATGTGTGGATACATAATTTGGATGCATGACAAAGATGCATGTTTATATTCCTTATGGAATATTTGGTAAAAAACTGAAGCTAACTTGAGGTTGAGGCCATCAAAGATAGTGGAGGATATGCAATAAGAAAGTTGAATGTTGAAGGAGTTCCCCATGGAGGAATCGCGTGAAGACTCTGTCAGGAGAACAAAGTCACAACCTTATTGACTGCTGAGAATTAATAACGAATAGAAGACTAATAATGAATCTTGACCATTTTGAAAACTGAATGGTAACATATAGGATGCACAAGTTCATGATTCATTATGGACAAAAGGACTTTCTATTAAAGCATGTTGATGTATCCTAAGAGTTAGGATGCACCTACCTGAGGCTTCTCAAGAAAAGAGAAGAAAGAACACAATAAGAAGTAGATTGCATAAGTAAAGGGGGAGAAAAGGAGGAACACTTTTCTCACCCTAAGAACCCTGAATTGTGTAACAGAGCCATAGGATTAAAAGAGCAATTGTGGAAACCCGTACAACTGGTAAAAGGTAAATAAACTCCCCGAGTATGATTAAATGAATAGGCTTTGTTGAAGCCACATCAAGCAACGATAGTAATGCTTTGGAACTAACTCAGCTGGACTGAAGGTCCCATGCCATGTAGAAGGAGTTGGAAAAGGCAAGAGCCCTAACTCTTTTCTTATGGTGCATTATGTTTTTCTCTAGGACGAGAAACGAGTGTGTTGATGGAAGTAAATGTTTTGACACCATAATGAGATGGTTGTATGACTGTAGAAGCAGTTGAAAATTGTTGGTGTTGTACTCATGAAAACATTTGAGGATAATGTGATGAAGTGCATAAAGATATGATAGGAAATTTTGAAGATGTTTGATGGATTTGAATGTTATGACACATGCATTTTATTTAATATTACAACTAATGTAATTGTGACTATGATGATGCATGCTATGTATAGAAAGGAATTGGAGTTGTTGAGGAAGACAATTGCCAATTATGGGCAACCTCAAGCAGAGGATGACCATGAGAAGGCTGCGATTGAAATATTGTTGATAGGGCTATAAAAATCCCCATAAAGCACTATTGATGAGGTAAAAATCAGAAAGAGGGTGCTAGCAACCAAGAACCGATATAAAAATGTTCATTCCTATGTAGCACAAGGTATGAATGGATTTGGTAAGAAACCTTCTGAAATATTTTATTGTCTTAATGTTATGCATGAACTTTTGAAAGACTGTTGTATGCCTTGGATACCCAAGTAGGGTATGATTAAGGAAGGATAAACTGAACGATGGAGGTGTGAACCTCTGGTAGTAAGGATTATTTGTAATCCTTGGAATAATTCATGAACTGATATGTCATGAATGCATTGACCAATCAAGGAATTCTTAAAGGCATTCATGTGAAACCTTGAGTCTTATGAGTGACAATTTAAGGCTATGATCGATTCAGAGCAGAAAGTATGGTTCTGCTAAAATAATAAATATGGACAGAGAATCCATATGGTAATAAGTTGGATAAATTCCAACACACCTTGGTGAGAGTGCCTAACCTGAAAAGTGATAATTTGAAATCGATGCAAGGAGGCATAATGTGTGAATGTGGCCATGGACATTGGCACATTGATTAAATTCACTTAATGTTGAATTGCATCTGGAAAGGTTGATATACTAAACTGATGCATGTGTAAGGAATGAAATTTGCTTTTTCTTTATATCATCGAATAGATAAAAGTGATTTGATTGTTAGCATGAACAATTTAATAATTGTTTGTGATGTCATTATAAAGGTGTAGTGAAAATATATGTGCATGGGAAACTAACAATTTGTTTGGTTGATTGAAGTTGAAAGTGAAGGAAGAAAATAGTCTTGGATATGGCAGTGCTATAAGTCCATAAGGAATACTAATTACCTGTTGAGCCAAACCACAAGGAATGGTGTTTTATTTGAAGCGAATGCATTTGATTGTTAGTGTGCACAGTCCTGAAATTGTTTGTGAACCACTGCAAGTGTGCAATGAAAATATAATGTGCATGAGAACTAACAATTTGTTTGGTTGAGGGATGTTGAAATTGCAGGAAGCAAAGGGTCTTGGATATGACAGTGTTGTAATCCCATAAATACAACCATGTGGATACAAATCTACAAACTGCGTAGATGAATATTGTGCTAAATTGTGAATTTTTTTCTAGAATTGTATGCAACAATAAAATGTTTTCGCATGAAACTATGATTAATGTGCTTATTGTCCAAAAATAAATAATTTTGAAGGTAGGTAAAGAAGGCCAAGAGGCTAAAAAAAGACCTGACCAAGAAAGTGGGTCAAGACTTCTGAAGGAGCTGAATGAGAAAGGCATGAAAAGTGTTATTGGGAAAGAGAACCAAGGACGGTGTTCCTTTCAAGGGGGAGGGGATTGTAATACCATTGTTTCCCCCAGCTTGTAATTAATCATTAATCATAATCGCCATGCTATGGCATGGGAACAATGTAAATGCATTATTGTTTAGATTTCCAATAACTGATTGTGGGGGGTGAATCCTCGAAGTACTGACCATGATATCACTAGAGGAAAGAATGTGAAAACTATAAGAGAGGGTTCATTATATCAAATGACCCTAAAAATTCCCAAGGAGGAATCACTTAATGAAGAAAGGAACGGTGGTTGAACCATCAACCAACCCCATGAATGGAAGAATGGTCTAGCTGAGGAATTTCATCCCGAAGTACCACAGAGTCCTGTAGACCCAGACTGACCCGATTTTTCCTTCTGACAGAAGGAAAAATATAGGAGGGAAGTGAGTGCAAGGCATGTAAGAGAATAAGGAGAAGAGTGGAGAATGTAGGAAGCTCCCCAACTGAGAATGAGCAGAAGGTCGCAAGCTTTATTCTGAGGAAGCATCTAATAAACCTCATCAAGGTCGTAAGAGAGAGGAAAATCTTTGAGAGTTTGCAGAGAACAGAACCCGAGAAGAAGCTGAAACAAAGAAATAATTCCTAAGAAACTGTGAGATTTACCTGGTGATATCATGGCCTGACACGGGGGTGGCCAGAGTGCTAAGAATTAATACCTCTGAGCCTATGGTTGGGTTGAGAGGAAAACACCCACATTCAATCGGTTGGTGATCGACTGTAATAGAAAATCATTTTTATGCCCGATATCCTAGAATTGAAATGCATGATTTGATTATTTGTAAATGTGATAACTTGTGCCTTGCTTAAAATGGATGATAATGGTTTTTATCGTCCTTCTGTAAAATATTGTGTTTGATTGGTGGTATACTATTTGGATGTTCGATATTTGTGACTCTAGTGGTCCAACTGACCGAATATTTTGAGATGGGGTTAACTGGAATGCTTAAGTCCTGTCGATCCCTCGAATTTCTCCTTCGTGAGAATACTGAGTTCGAACTCTATGAAAGGAGGGCGCCTCCTTCAGAGTTTTCACCTGTGTGACCAAGGGATCGTGCCCACAGCCTTGACAAATTCTCATCCAAGAGTCAAGCATGTAACCACGAGAATCTTTGGAGGTCCCATATGACCAAGGTCTAGGAACCCTGCACTAAGTCCGAAAAGAGATAACTCTTGATGGCTTCGAAGCTTTGGGAGCTCGAAGCCCTGGGATGTCAAACTTCACGATAGTCAAAATTACCCAAACTCTTGGAGTAACAAGAGTTGTAGAGGAATAAATAACCTAAAAGAGGAGACGAATACGAGCCGTTCATCGGGAGGAAAATCAATCTCAGTCGCCATATCAACCTAAAGATCCACTGGAGTTGACGGATCAAACACCAGTCATTTGATTATATCGATGGTTGGGAATCATTGCAAAGTGAAAAGGAGAAATTATCAGACGTGTTAGTTCACAGTCCATAATCAACCAACGTTGTTGATCCCTTCGGGGTGGAGGATCAACGATCACGATTAAACACTTTTGGGCGAGAAATTTTTAGATTGCATAGATTGAACTCTCCGATAAAGAGCGAGCAAAATGGGGTTTCACAATCGCTGTGAAATGTCTATCTATGAACAAATTGGTATTGGTCGGATCTCGACTGTGAGATCTGAGGGATGTTGAAAGACGATTAGAATGGAGTGATGAGGCGCAGTGACGCCATCTATGATGACATGGAGTTAATCTTGATGAGCCACATGTCACCTGGATTCACGCGCATCACCTAACCCATAGAGCCTTTGGAATGTGACACATGTCATCTCGGGTGAGAGCACGTGTCACTCCTACCCATCTACGTGTTAGCCCCTGGTATGTGCCCATCTAGCCAACGTGGTTGGTTAAGGGACTAGAACTCCAGGAGTCTAGGACTTCAAGACTCGAGAGGATTTGGGGTGTAGTATCGTAGAGAGTCCAAAGGGACCCAAAGTGTTGGAGTAGATCCTATCCATTGGCACAGGGAGGCACATGGAAGTAGATTGTTAACTCTAGAGCAGAACCACTGCAGAGGAAATGAAGTGTGGTGCTTCGAAAATACCCGAAGCGCGAAGTAGCATAGTAGATATGAGTCATCCGTTGGTAAGGACAGGTGTCACCAGCTCCCGCACTCCGGAGCATAAGTACTTTGGAAGAGTTGAAGAGTGGAGGGTCGAGAACTCCCGAAGGTCGAAGTGTTGTAGTTCATCATGACCATTGAATAAAGGAGGACGTGTGGCAAAAGATATGCCACCTCGGAGAAAAGTCACTATGGAAGAAAAATGGTATTGCATGGGTCGAAAACTCTCGAAGTTATGAATACCGAAGTCTATTTGGACCATAGATCCAGAGGAGGATACGTGGCAGAAGATTAGAGAGTCTGGGAGGTAAGAAATCCAGAATATTTGCATGAAATAAAGTGAAAACTTTGCGAAGTCACGAAGAGCGGAGTATATCTGGACCGTTAGATCCAGAAGGACACGTGGTGGAGATCCGTGTACTCTTGGAGAAAAGAACTCTGGAGGAAAACGAGACTAGTGAAGCCAAAAATCCCAAAGCCCGAACTGTTAAATTAAATTGTGGCCATCGATTCTGAGAAGGACACGCATCAATAGATCATTAACTTCGGAGAAATGAGCAAGGGAAAGGAGGAGTCGTTGACCGAAAGTCATATGAAGCTCTAAAAGGTAAGAAGCTAAAACCTTGACTGTCGATTGCATGGACATGTGTTGTTATCTTCGTCACTTCGTAGATAGAGCACTTCAGGGGAAAACGAGGAGTGAAGTCCTGAAGTCCCAAAGTGTCGAAATCCATCGGAACTGTCAGTTGGAGAAGGATGCGTGGTGCTTGATCCACAACTTTGCATGGAAAGTACTTCTGGGAGAAAACATTTTGGAGCATTCGAAATTCCCAAACGTTGAATTCCCGAAGTAGATCACAATCGTCGATCAAGAAGAGCATGTGGAACTTGATCTATAACTCTGGGTACATAGAACTTTCGAGGAAAGAGGTGTTTGGAACACTCGAAACTCTCAAAGCTGGATTCCTGAAGTAAATCTTAGCCGTGGGCTGTGAAATTTGTGTGGACCGTAGATCTAATCCATGTGTATTCACGAGCCTGGAGTTCGGTGAATTTGGAGTTAGGTGTGTCAAGAACACCCGAAGCCTGAAGTTTCGAAGTGTGTGAGAAGCATATTGAGTCGGACCCACGTGGAAGCCCCGTGGCCTCGACCAATGAACACCCGAGGAACTTGGGAGATGTATATCTGTCAGTTCTGAGCTCAGTTATGAGCATGGACACTGTGGCTAGAAATCTCTAGATGAGAAGAATGGGATAGAGGCCCTAAAGGAGGTCTTGATTTCTTAAGAAGAACGAAATTTCGATGCTGCACCATGGGTGTGTTACAATATAATACAATCATTGAGACATGCATTAATGACTTACTCCAATCCTATATCTTTCATAACAGTACACAATTCTTGATATGTGCAAGGTAAAATATTTCATGGTGATAGTAGAAAATCACCTAACAATATACAACATAAAAAATTAAATTATTTTAATGAGTATTCATCAATATTGCATCTTTTATACAATTAACACTAAAAATAGAAAAAAATAATTAATTGTTTATGAGGAATTATATTGCATACCTTAGGATATGTGGAGTAAGATGAAAACCTAAGAAAATACTTTGATCAACTCATCAAGAGCCAAGGAAAATTCAAGGGATTTTTTATTATAAAAGGGCTCGTAAAAGGAAATTAAAGAAATGAGACTTATTCTTTGTGTAGGATCAAAATGGAGAGAAGTCAAGAACTCATGAAAATTTTGATTCTTTGTGACTTGGGCCTTACCAAATTGAAAATGCAACAGGTGGTAAATCTTTCTACCTTTTCCCATGAACAAGCAAATTCTAAAATTGTACTACTTTGGCGGTGGAAATTAGTTCCATGTTATATTTTAGGATTAGGAATGAATAACATCCTTTGAGTAGTATCTTATATTGTGTGTTTCCTTTCCATTCTTTCCTTTAGTATTTTAATGTTGGTTGATTTTCACACATTTATTTTCATGTTTTAGTTTATGTTTTAGAATAGTCTTGATTTCATGCATCTTTGACTGATTAGAATAATGGATTTTCATTTATAGATTTATTTTATGGTGGACCAAGGTGATCGTATCACCCTATTTATTTTATTACTGATGATTGTATTTCTAGTTTAGAGAAACGTGTAGATTACATGTATGATTGAGATTCTAGAGTTCTTACACACTCTTCTCTATAGAACACGTCCCTCAGTTGGATCCATTTCTTACCCCTCATAATGTATGAGAGGTAACCATGTGATTCCCATTACATGCTAGATATTTTTGCATGATTACCACCCTCGTGATGACATGATGTTCCAATTCATTTGATCATGAGCACTTTATATTTGTATTCTATAGCACAAATGTAAGAGATATTGTCACGTGATGATCTCATTTTCTCAGTGGATATTCCCACCTTGATGATTCCTTGGTGATGATAACATTGTTCATGGTCCAATTGACTTGGAACAATGATGATGATGATGATTTACAAATGATGCTATATTGATGTTTATGCTTGTGATGCTTTATGTATTGTACAATGTCATATTTACTTCCTTGTTCATATATGGTGTTAATGTCTCATGTATTTGTCATGACTATGGTGAACAAGGGTTCAATCTAATAATGGATTGTAATGCTCTAAAATGATATTATTTTCCTTGTTGTACCATGGTGGTTCATAGTCATTTTCTATATAAGTGTCATCACTTTTGGATTGAGTTGTAGTGTGTCCATATCCCAAATCACACTTAACACTTTTCATCTTCCCCATTATTCCATGCACATATTCCATTTTCCCTCTCATGATTGGTTTTCCATATGTCAAATCAAGGTTCATGTTTTATAGTCCTATGAGAAAAGCCTCATATCAAGAGTTATAAGCTCAAGGTAGATACGACCAAAAAGAAAAAATAAAAAGCCAAATAAAAATCTGGAGCTATGCCGCCTCGCTATGAGGCCAATGCCCCAAGTCCCATGCTTAAAATGAATATCTAAATAAAAAGGGATAAATCAAATACGGAAAAAGGTAATAAAAGGGGCAGTAAGAAATAATTCCAAGGAAATGGTAACTCAAAGCAATAAAGTGGACCCTAATCTTTAAAGGCACTCATATGGCTTAATATATTTAACAAGACTTATTTGTCTAACAAGACTTATTTTTCTATGCAAGTGAATTCATGAATTGACCCACCATTCATATCATCCATTACTACACCTACCCTTATTTAGTGCCCTAGGAACCACTCCTTGTAGGATTTGTCCCATGTAATAGGGGTTGATGTTGTCCCCACCATGGTTAAACTTGGAAAATGCTATAAATTCTATGAGTTATTGTGAAGTTAGAAAATGATACTTTAATGTTTCTCTACCTAATGGAACTTGGATTTTTGACATGACTCATTACTTATGTTGCATTGGGATTTGTGTATTTCATTTTTTTTTGTGTACCTAAATTGGGACCTATGTAACTGCATTGGGATTTTTGATTTCCTTGGGATCCATAAGACCTACCTTGGGAACTGTGATTGTCTTGGATATTGTGAGACATGCATTAGGCATGATGACAGGAGCATGTACATTTCCTTGGATGCCACAAGTGACACATCATCACTTATTTTAAGGGTCCAACCTACTTTCTTAGACCATTTAATCGAGTTTGTTGCATTTGAGGACCACATGTGCCTACACTCCACCCATTTAACATTTTTTGAGGAGGATGTTGGCTTATTTTAAGGAGCAACCTACCTTGGAGGCTTCACTCTCACAATTGTGGGGTAGTTTTAACATTCCTTGGAGTATTTGAGGGGATGACCCTCTTATTTTTTCTATATTGACACATGTGAGGCATATATGGATCATTTTGAGGAGGATTTGTATCATTTTGAGGAGGTCAACCTTGCTAAATGGAGGAATTTTCTGTATTTGACTAAGTCTATTCCCCTTTTGAGGAGGGAATCCACTTTGTAGAGTAATTTATCCTCACTCATTATACATGTTAAGATGTAATACTATTTTATTGTAGAGGTTGTCGAGATCTTCTCTTATAAATGAGAGCCTCCTCCTCATTTGAAAATTGGTTAGAAGAATTTGGAATAAATCTCTTTTTCACTTGTCTTTTGTCTAATGTTTTGTAGTGATAGAGGATCAACCTTTCATGAAATATGACACATGATTATTAGAGCATAATAGTTAGGGTTTTATTGCGAGTTTGGACTTGTCAAAGTATGCTTGGGAACCATAGAAGAGTGGTGTCACTACATTGGAGAGGTAATTATATCTCTTGTTCATTTTCTTGAAGTGTACGAGTCTTTTCCCTATTATTCCTTGTGAACAAAAGAAACACTCATCCCCTTATAAAGTAAAGACACTTCCTAGTAGTATTGGAGGTGGTGTACCCCTCCCTTGCATTTACTTGTAGTGTTTCCTTGCTAATCCTTTAGAATAATCACCCCTTCAAGGTGCATCGTGACCCCATTTCCCAAAACAAACCAAATGATAACAATATGGAGCAAGACGATAGCCAAGAAAGTAAAATAACTAAAAAAATAAGAAGACAAAGAATATGGGTGGAAAAGGAACCAAGCCAAGTGAAATAATATGTACATCAATGGTACATTAATAGTACAAATCAATGTAATGAACCCACAACCATGCCATAACTAACCAATTGTTAAGGTCTAGTTAAGACTCAAGATTATTTCTAACAAACCCTGCTTTAGTCTTAAGTCTATACAAATGTATCATCTTAGCAACAAAAACTAGTGCAAAATATGATAACATATCCAAGTATTCAATATGTAACACATGGTCTAAAACCTCATGAGTATCAATGGATATTCACTTGAAAACCCCACCAAATGTGAATGTTGAAAACTAAATCTAGAAAACTCATTGTGCATCAAATGAACTAGATATCCTCTAAGTGGTCACTGAAGTGAACCCAAATGAATGAGATGGAAATATAATGTGCCAAGATAAAAGAGCAGTAAGAATCATATGTCATCTGCAAGGTCAAAATACCATCACTGATAAATCCAAAGACTATGAATCTCTCACATGTCGACACATAAAAAAAACTATCAAATCTCGTTGATGGAAAAAAATGTCGAACAACATCCAAACCCTATATATGAAAATCCTATAGCCAAAAAAACTCTTAGTAGTAAACCAGGTAAACTGTTGGTACTTCTCCAAATCCGGAACCCATATGTCCATCAAACATGTTGGACAATCCATCAAATTCCAAAAAGATGGCAAACTATCCATCCAATATTCAATAACCTCGAAATCATCAACCATCATATTATGAAACAATCAAATAATCCTCAATCATCCATCATCCTGAAAATATAAATTAATCTACAATCCTAAATCCCAAATCCAAAATCAATCATTGAAAAATGAAATCCTGTAAGTTAGACTTCAAAACTTGAAGTTTGACATGTCAATATTTCCCCCCTTGTCAACTGAAAAGTGAGAAATCTAGATAATGAGATATAACCCCCCTGAAAGTGGAAAAGGGTAATCAAACCATCTTTGAGTGGAGTCTTGAGACTCGATATTCAACTAAAAGACTACATCAAGCGTGCTGATGATTGCAACTATGTGAGAGATTCTCCAGCTTACAAACCTGTGAGATGTGGATCATTGCAGCAATGTGAGTCTTTCTCCATCTTACAAACCTGAGAGAAAGCCCCTAATAAGGGTACATTTTTCCTACCTGAGACAGAGCTGGAATGTAGAGATGACCTCCTCCATTCAGCGAGTTGAGAATAACTCCAAATGATTATCGAGTGGGAAAGGCGATCTGTTGAGTTAGACGTACTTGTGGTTGAGCACAAGGTGAACGTGTGAAATCCCAAAGCGTTGGGTGCATCATCATGTGAACAGAAATGAAGATGATGTATTATAAAGTTGACGAGAAACTCCAGATTATTCTTCCGTGTGAGGCAGTGGGAAAGAATATATGTAGAGTGGATGTGGTTGTGGACAAGCACAGATGTACGTGTGAAGATCTAGTTCTTTTGTATAATGCAATGAGACATATATATGGACATCCCTATGGATGTGCCCCTAGTGGATGAGCACTAGTGGGTGTATCAGATCCCTTGCTTTATTGTTCAAGATTCAAACCTACCTATAACCCTAATTGTAATGTAAAGGGTACAAGTCGACCCCACCTTAATGAGGTTAGAAATTAATGTAAAATATAATTAATATGGTTAATATTAATTATATTATAATCTAGTGAGGTTGGCCCTGTTGTTCCAATAGACACTTTTGTTGACAGGTTCAGGTTAGTATAAGTAAAAGTAAATTCCCCATTGAGGAAACACATCCTTCATGTGAGTTTGGAAATTTCAGCAAGTACACTTCTTTGGGAAAAGTGC
>ML789604.1:414374-430258 GCA_009831015.1 Picea engelmannii | reverse complement strand
CGTGCTAATGTACTAGAGCTTTAAGGCTCCTCTCTGCACCATATCACATATGTAATGATATCGAATCTCTATGTGCTTCGACTTGTCATGGAATACATGATTCTCTGTCATCTTTATGTAGCTCTGGTTGTCACATAGGATCGTGGTTGCTTCCATCTCTAGGTCAAATAGACCGGTCAACAACTTTCAAAGCCATATATCTTTGCATCTAGCATAACATGCAACAATGTATTCTTCTTCCGCTGTGCTGAGAGCAATGCTAGATTTCTTCCTACTCTGCCACGAGATCATGGATGATCCCAAAGTGAAACAACATCCTGAAGTGATCTTCCTGTCAGAAACACTTCCTGACCAATCTGCATTAGTATATCCACTCAATGTGAAATCATGATCTCCATCATAGCTGAAACCACAATCTATTGTACCCTTAAAGTACCTCATCACATGTTTTGCAGCCATTAGGTGAATATGTCTGGGTTCTACCATAAACTAACTCAAGGTGTTCATGACAAAACAAATGTCTGGTCCGGTGTTCATCAGGTACATCAACAATCCAATAATTTGTCTGTACAGTGTGGCATCAATCAATTTTGACGAAGTGTTGACCAACAGCTTCAGCTTCGCTTCCATGGTTGTATTCATGGACTTGCATTCCAACATGTTGAATCTCTTCAGGATTTTGACTGCATACTTCCCTTGGTTAAGGAATATCCTCTCTGGACTCTACCATACCTCAAGACCTAAGAAATAATGCATTGGGCCAAGGTCTTTCATTTCAAATTCCGAGGCAAGTCTCTTCTTACATTTAGTGATGATATTTTCTTCTCCGGTTAAGAATAAGTCATCCACATATACCAGTAATATTACTGGCTCATCATTCATGACCTTGAAGTAGAGGTTAGAATCTTCTTTACTCTTGGTAAAGCCCAAGCTCATCAGAAAGTTGTCTATTCGGCCATACCAAACTCTAGGAGCTTGCTTCAATACGTACAATGCTTTCTTCAACCTGCAGACATGAGACTTCTTGTATTCAACTTAAAATCCTTGAGGTTGCTCTATATACACTTCCTCTTCGATGACACCATTTAGGAAAGCTGTCTTCATGTCCATCTGGTGTAACTTCCACTTCATCTTAGCTGCAAGAGCTATGATAGTTCTGATCGAAGTGTATCTAGCTACATGAGCGACTGTCTCTTCATAGTCAATGCCTTCCTTTTGAGAAAAGCCATGAGTGACAAATATTTCTTTATACTTCTCAATACTTCCATCAACAACATGTTTTATTTTGAAGAGCCATTTGGAGGATACCACATCTTTACTCTTCGGTCTGGGAACTATTTCCCATACTTCGTTCTTTATTATGGATTGGTATTCCTCTGTCATGGCATATGCCCATTATTTCCTCTGAATGTCTTCTTCAAAGCAGGTAGGCTCCTCCTCTAGAAGAGAACACATCAAATCCGTATAACTAGAGAATGGCTTTGGTCTTTTCACCTATCTCGTATTTCCTTCAGGAACACCATACTTCTCTCCATCTTGAATAAGCTCTCTAGCCCAAGTTGGCTTTCTTTTATGGAGGATCGTCATTTGAGGAGGTTCTTGAACTTCTAATATATCATGGCCTTCTAGAATTTCTTCATCAGGGAAAGTTATGACTTCCCTCATTGGTTATGCGGCTCTGGGAACCTCCCTCACTGTAGTTCTGGGGATTACGGGTTCCTCTTCATATACTTCTTCAAGATGGCATCTTCTTGATTTCTTGAGCGATGCATATTCATCAAAGGTCACATCCCTGCTGATATCAATGTGACAGTGACCTGGTATATAGATTCTGAAGGCCTTGGAGACCTCACAATATCCCACAAATATTCCCTTCTTTCCTAAAGGTTCCAACTTGTTTCTCTTCTCTTTCAGTATATGAATAAATACTGGGCAACCAAATATTTTGAGATGGCTTACCTCTGGCTTCTTTCCGATGAACATCTCTTCCGGGATATTGAGCCCAAGTGCACTATGGGATAATCAGTTTTGCAAATATATAGTTACCATTGCTGCTTCTACCCATAAGAGCATAGGAAGATCTTGATCATGGATCATATTCTTCACAACTTCCATTATAATTATGTTCTTTCGTTCAACTACACCGTTTTGTTGGGGATTATAGGGAGTAGTGAGTTCCCTCTTGATCCCAACATCTTTGTAGAAGTTCACAAAATCTTTTGAGGTATATTCTCCTCCATTATCTGACCTGAGTATCTTAATCTTTCTTTCAGAAAGATTCTCTATCAAGGCTTTGAATTCCTTGAACTTGTTGAACACTTCATCTTTAGGTTTCAAAAAATATACCCAGGTATTACAAGAATAATCATCAATAAATGATACATAATATACATACCCACTAATTGAGGACGATGGCATTAGGCCACATACATCTGAATGAATGAGCTCTAGGACTCCTTCTACTTTGTTGTCTCTCTTCAGAAAAGGGTTCTTGATGTTCTTCCCTTGTGCACATCCATTGCATACGCCTTCATGGTCAACCTTGAGTTCTGGTAAACCTGTGACTGCTTTGCATATGTATGGTAGCTCCTTGTAGTTGATGTGAGCTAATCTTCTATGCCAAAGTTCACATGATTTTTCAATGGCATGGGTCATGGCACCCTCTGAGTGACCCTTTAGTTTATACAAGCCATTTTCTTCACTTCCAATGATGATTGCTTCATTTAAGGTTTCTCCTTTAGCACACATAAGAACTTCTCCATATATAAAAGCAAATCTAAAGCCTTTCTTTTCTAAATATGAAATGCAGAGTAGGTTCTTTTTCAAACCTGGTACATATAGTACGTCCTTCATTTTTAGTGAATTCCATGAATTCAGTTTGTGGTTTGATTCTCCCACTCCCTTGATGGGATATTGGTAATCATMTCCAAGTGTCACTTTATGAGAAAACTTCTTTTCTGAGATAYAAGAGAGAATGTTTCTTTGTCCCRTCATGTGCTTGGATGTGCCACTATCAATGAGCCAAGTGTCCTCTCCAGGTGTTACAGATCCTGAGAGGGCCGAGATTAAGACRTGGTCTTTGATCTTCTCTCTTATCATCTTTGCGGGTGGCTCTTCATCTTCGACTACATGGGCATGGTGCCTCTTATGTTTTCTCTTGTATTATTCTCATCTGGCTGGACATAATTTCGYAATGTGTCCCATATTGTCACAATTTTAGCATTGTACAAATGAGTAATCTATTTCCCTTCCCTGTCCGTTCTTCTGAAATCTCCTTGGATGAGATTTTTTATTATTGAAATAGTTTAGCGGTTGAGGCTCTTTATGAGTCTCCTTTTTGGAAGTAGGGTTTCTTCCTTCCTCTTTTGGTGTGAGTAGCTAAGGATTGATCACCATCTCTTGCTAGTAGCGCTTCACGGTTAGCTACTCTTGTTTCTTCTTGGATGAATTCTTCCCATAGACTATCAAACTTCAGTTTCTTCGTTCTGGCACATATCGTTTGGATGAATGCATTCCAAGGTATTGTGAGACCATTTAGGGTTGTCATTATGAGTTCATCTTCATCTATGGTATCTCCAATTTCTTCTAACTATTCTTTGAATTCTGAGATTCTAGAGAAATATTCCTGAATTGTTTCTCCTTTTTGCATCCTTGTATTCTTCAGTTGAGTTCTTAGTTTCATATTTCGGTTTATGTTCTTTCCTTCATATAGTCTGGTCAAGGCATCAATTTTTTTTTCGGAGTCTTCTTAGAAGACACATAAGGAATCGGGTGGTCTTTGATTGAATCTGCAATGATTCTTTTGGCCCTGATTGTGTCCTTTTGATGCTTGGCTTTTTCTGTAGCATCATTGGGTTCCAAAATTTCTCCTTTGATGAATTTTGCTAGGTCATTGTCTTCAAGAATGAGTCCAATCCTATACTTCCAGGCATGGAATTTTTCCACACCTTCCAGCTTGTCAACAAGCTTAGTGCTTCCAGACATCTTTTACCTGGATCTAGGAAAATGATCGAAAAATGAAAATGCTTAAAATCAAATTCTGAACTTACCAAGAGGTGCGCTTGGCTAAGACGAGTAGCCTGGTGTGTTTGGATCTGAGAAAATCCAACTTTTGCTCCTCCAAACTTGATCTGCGAATTTCTGGACTGGTGCTTCTGGTTTTCTGGTACCTCTGGTACTCTGGTACTTATGGTACTTCTGGTACACTGGTTTTCTGGTACTTCTAGTACTTTGTGAAACTAGGGTTTCACTTTTTGGGAGATCTAGCCACTGAAAAGGTGCACTGAGAGTGCCAAAGTAATCCTTGGGGGAGGGCGCACTTTTCTAGGTGGTTTTAGGGCTGAAATCCTTCACCATCAAAAAGCCCTAATTTGCATGTACGACAACAATGACATTTTTCACTTTTCTCTTGTGAAAGATGATCTCTTTAGCTTGGCTCTGATACAATGTTAATTTTTAAGACATTATTATAGTTCTTTGCATTTCAATAGATAACAATAACATAACACACGATCACTGAGAAATACACAATCATAAGAGACACAACATTTATCTTGGGAAACCCTCTAGGGGAAGAAAACCCAACAAAACTTCCTTATTATAGATAGCCAATACAATGCCAAGAGATAACTTAAACTAATACAGAATATCCTCTCCCCAAATATGTGCCACTCTCTCTCCTTCTTCTTCAAATGCAGTTTCAAAACTTGTCTCTCAATGAGCAAGTGAGGTGTGTGTCTAAGTGACGCGCTAGACTCCTTATTTATACAAATCTGGCATGTGTGAAGTGTCTCTTCACTGGCAGGGCCGACTTCTCAAACTCGGTGGTTATAACCACCTTTATTATATTTCGGGGCCTCTTGATATATTATGGGGCCGACTTCTTCTTTTGCCTTTTACAATTACATTATGACCAATCCACAAAAGGGGGTTTGGTCCTTATATAATGGCTGACATGATCAATCCACAATGGGGATTGATCCAATGAATAATATATCAAATAATAATAAGAATACACTTTGTAGTTACATTATTTCAACAGATGGAATTGTTTAGAAATACAAAACAAGATCTATAGCCATAGGTTTCTCACAAATAGAGGGAGTTGTCTATGATGAGACACTTGATCCAGTAAACCTGATACACTTCCATTCGTACTACCATCCATGAGTTGGAAACTATGTCAGATAGATAAATTCTTGACGAGTTTGGACTTCAACAAGTGTGTTGTTGATCCAAACCTATATCATTACAATGGTGACGACAAGAGCCTGATTTTCACGACTTATTCAGAAATACTTGTTGTTGGATACCAGTAATCCTTGACTTCTGAATTAGAGATGACTAATCTGAGAATGATGCACTACTTCTTGAGACAAGAAGTATGACAGAGGACCAATGAGATTTTCTCGAGTTAAGGAAAATATACAGTGAAAATATTAAAGAAGTTCAAGTATGGCAGAATGCAAAATCCACCATGATGGATTGATGATGATTCAGACAAAACTGATCCACAGTTGATTGGATCAATGATGTATCTAGTTAAAACCATACTTACTTCACGCCATGAAATGAATGTGCTTAGTCATTTCATGATTCAAACCGAGACAGACTCACTACACAACAACAAAAAATGTATTAAGATATATCCGAGGCACAGTTGGATATGGCCTGAGACATGCCGTCAGTGTGAACTTGAGTTTGCAGGATATGCCAATTCATATTGAGCATAAAGTACAATAAACCGAAAGAGCACATATGGTTGATGTTCTACATTGAAATTTGCCATGGTTTCCTAATGCAATAGGAAACAAAACTCTGTGGCCTTAAATGCACCAGATACAGAGTATATAATAGTGAGTGTACGAAGCAATGTGGCTTCACAAGCTTCTAACATATTTACTTGACCATGATATGGACCCTATGATGATAACCAAGAGCCGTGTATAAATCTCCTTGAGAACCTAGTGATTTCTGATGAATCGAAACACGACAAGATGAAATATCCCTATATCAGAGATATGATGCAGAGGAAAAATAGTACACATGAAATACCTTCCTACACATGAGTAGATTGTAGACATATTCACCAATCTAAATTGGTGAAGAATTCTTTCCTAGTTGAGAGGGAGTATTGATGACTCCAACCAAGGAAAAAATTAGAGTACATCCATGTGAGACTTGGCATGATGAAGAATGCCTCCCTAGCTGAGAGGGAGTGTTGATGATTGTAGCTATGTGAGATATTCTCCAACTTACAAACTTGTGAGATGTGGATCATTGCAGTTATGTGAGTCTTTCTCCAGCTTACAAACTTGAGAGAAATCCCCTAAGAAGGATACATGGTTCCTACCTGAGATAGATTTGGAACGTAGAGATGACCTCCTCCATTCAGAGAGTTGAGAAGAACTCGAGATGATTATCTAGTGGGAAAGGCGATCTGTTGAGTTAGGTGTACCAATGGATGAGCACAAGGTGAACATGTAAAATCCCAAAGTGCTGGGTGCATCGTCATGTGAACAAAAATGAAGATGATGTATTAGCCTCCTCTGAGCAGTAGAGTTGATGAGAAACTCCAGACGGTTCTTCTATGTGAGGCAGTGGGAAATAAGATATATAGAGTGTATGTGCATGTGGACAAGCACATGTGAGCGTGTGAAGATTTGGTTCTTCTATATAATGCAGTGAACCAGAGATATGGACATCCCTATGGATGTGCCCCTAGTGGATGAGAACTAGTGGGTGTATCAAATCCCTTTCTTTATTGTTCAAGAGTCAGACCTGCATGTAACCCTAATTGTAATGTAAAGGGTATACGTCGGCCCCACCTTAATGAGATTAGAAATTAATGTAAAATATAATTAGTATGGTTAATATTAATTATATTATAAGCTAGTGAGGTCTACCCTGTTGTGCCAATAGACACTTATGTCGATAGGTTCAGGTTAGTATGAGTAAAAGTAAATTCCCCATTGAGGAAACACATCCTTCATGTGAGTTTGGAAATTTCAACAAGTACACTTCTTTGGGAAAAGTGCGCACCTCTCTTGGGCACTAGATTTCTAGGGTTTGAGCACCTTCTTGTGTGCTAGGGTTTATCTTGGTGATGAAGGTCTTTCTCTTGAGGAGTATAGCAAAGGATTTGGCTAGGTTTTCTTCCCTTGTTGAGAAGGGTTTCCCACGATACTTCTTGTTGTGCATGGGGCTTCTTCTTGTGATATTGGTTGCTGCAACATTTATGGTTATGGTTAAATGAAAAAACAGGAATGAACTTTATGATTAACCTAGCTTATTGAAAAATAAACAAAGCGGGCCCCGATCTTGTCATGTATCATCCAATATTGAAAAAAATTCATGTGCGTCATTTGTAAAAATATCTCCAATCAAGTATGCTTGTACCTATGTATAAACTTGTTGATAAGTTCGTTCCAATCAATTAGCCTTCTCCTAGAAAATTTTCCCTCTCCTGGAATTTTTTTCCAGATATTTAGAGAAGAGAAGATTGACTATCATGTTCTCTTTCACGTGCAACGTTTGACAATGATTAACGATAGAAGCAGTGTAATCCCTGCAAATAGTCCTAGAATTTCAAATTTAACCAGCCTATCCAGAGAAAAATTGATGACGGTGAAATTATTTTCATGCATGTCACTTCATGTTTTACCCAAAATCATAAATTTCAAAATATTTTGTATATTGTGTAAATTTGACTATCAGCAGAGCCAATCTCTCCAATCTCAAAGCTCCAACCATGACCAATAGAAGACTTGGAAATCATACTCAAAGAGAAAAGTTGGACGAAGCGAAGAAGACCCAGGCTTGGAATTTGTAATTTGGGTGTCCATTTACTCCCTCAACTAACACTGTCCAGGTGTCATCAACCTCACTGTTGTGCCCCTACCTAGTTCCTTGAAGGCTCAAGCCTTAAATTATAGTTATTAACCTAGGATGTATATACTTATAATCCTATAACCTGTCAGTATCTACAACAGATTTTGACGGGAAATCTACATAGTTAAATGTCAATAGGAATTGACTTATTCCGTGAGATCGAATTAGGTACCAATGCCCAAACTAATGAAGAAGTGGCCATCAAGATTGAAATTGTGAGGACTAATCATTCAAAGTTATTGTACGATTCCAAGCTTTAAAGGATATTACGAGGAACTTGTATTCTGAATATAATATGGTTTTGGTGTGGAGGGTGAATAGAATTTCCATGTAATGGTCTTATAGGGACCAAGTCTTGAGGATATTTTCAACTTTTGCACCTAGAATGTTTCTCTCAAGACTATTCTTATGCTAGTAGATCAGATGATTAACAGGATTGAGTATGTGCATTCAAAAAAAATTCTACACAGGGATATCAAGCCCAGTAACTTTCTCATGGGTTTTGGTAGGCGAGTAAATTAGGTTTATATCATTGATTTTGGACTTGCAAAAAAATATAGAGATATAGTCAACTACCAACACATTCCTTATAGAGAGATATGAAACACGGTTTCCATCAAATGTTTCAAACAAAAGGTTAAGGTTAATGTTATGACTATTGATCCATACCTGAGATATCATGTGAAAGTGCTCTTTTCTTCGTTAGTCTGAAAAGACAGTTACTTTTAGATTTCCAAGGCTATTTGATTAATAATTATTCAATTATCCTTTCATTTCAGTTATTTAAAAAATGAAAGGATAATTGATAAAATTATATATTGTTAAAGTGTTGTACTTTACATACCACAAAAATGTGTTAGGCATGGGGCATCATGAATTTTCCATGTAAGTATTTTGTGACATTGAAATTGTTTTTCCCTATTGGTTTGGATATGTTTTACATAGTGATGCTAGCTCGAAAATTTAGGAGTTTTTCAATAAGAGGCTCAATATATACATCCATATATTTAACTTGGTACCTACCTAATTATTTTAAAATACACATATTTATTACCTTGCACATATAAGAAAATATGTAACAAACAAGACAAATGAAATGTTATCTTGAAAATATTATTGTAAACAAATATATAGAACAATCATTGTTGACATTGTGTGCTCCGTCTTTATTGAAATCCAAGGAGGAATGTTGTTTTTTTATAACAAAAATAGGCCACACTAGGTAAATGAACTTGAACTATCCAAATGGCCTAACACCATTAGCTACCATTGATAGCCTAACATTACTAGGTTCTTCTTTTAAAAATAGTCATCTTTCTTTGATGTCCCTAAATGTATAACCATCTGAAGGAATTCACATAACATCATGTTCACTTATCTTTTGTATGGTAATCCATAAACTATGTTATGTTTTTACACCTAAACAATCATTCAAAATGTGGAATTATGGGAATATGAAAAAGAAATTTACAACACCTTATTTGCTACTTCATCGGTTCGATATCTGCTAGTTCCACATTTAGGGAACTCCAACTTTATTTCATGTTTTCCATAATATATATGTAACACCCCTGTTTCCCCCATCTTGTAATTAATCATTAACCATAATCACCATGCTATGGCATGGGAACAATGCAAATGTATTATTGTTTAGATTTCCAATAACTGTCTGTGGGGGTTGAAGCCTCAAAGTACTGGCCATGATATCACTAGAGGAAAGAATGTGAAAACTATAAGAGAGGGTTCATTATATCGAATGACTCCAAAACTTTCCAAGGAGAAATCGGTTAATGAATAAAGAACCGATGGTTGAACCATAAACCAACCCCATGAATTGAAGCATGGTCTAGCTGAAAAATGTCAGCCCAAAGTACCACATGGTCCTGCAGACCCAAACTGACTCGAGTTTTCCTTCTGACAGAAGGAAAAATATAGAAGGGAGGTGCGTGTAAGGCACATAAGAGAATAAGGAGAAGAGTGAAGAATGTGGGAAGCTCCCTAGATGAGAATGAGCAGAAGGTCATGATCTTGATGCTGAGGAAGAATTTGATAAACCTCATTGAGGCCATAACAAAGAGGAAAATATCTGATAGTTTGTAGAGAAAATAACCCAAGTAGAAGCTGAAACAAAGAAAGAATCCTTGAGAAACTACAAGAGTTCCCTGGTGATATCATGGCTTGACACAAGGGTGGCCAGAGTGCTAAGAATGAATAACTCTTAGTCTATGGTTGGGTGGAGAGGTGAACACCCAAAGTCAGTCGGTTGGTGATCGACTGTAATAGATAAGTATTTTTATGCCCGGTATCCTAGAATTGAAATGCATGATTTGATTATCTGTAAATGTGATAAATTGTGCCTTGTGTAAAATGGATGATAATGGTGTTTATCGTCCTTCTATAAAATATTCCATTTGATTGGTGGTATATTGTTTGGATGTTCTATCTTTTTTATTCTGGTGGTCCAACTGACCAAATATTTTGAGATGGGTTTAACTCAAATTCTTAAGCCATGTCGATCTCTCAAATTTCTCCTTCGTGGGAATACTAAGTTTGAACTCTGTGGAAGGAGGGAGCCTCCTTCAGAGATTTCACCTATGTGACCAAGGGATCGTGCCCATGGCCTTGAAAAATTCATGGCCAAGAGTCAAGCATGTAACTATGAGAATCTTTGGAGGTCCCATATGACTAAGGTCTAGGAACCCTGTGCTAAGTCCGAAAATAGCTAACTCTTGATGGCTTCGGAGCTTTGGAAGCTCGAATCCCTGGGATGTCAAACTTCATGATAGTCAAAATTACCCGAACTCCTGAAGTAACAAGAGCCATAGAGGAATCAAGAAACTAACAAAGGAGATGAATGTGAGTCGTTCATCGGGAGGGAAATTGGTTTCAACCATCATATCGACCTAAATATCCACTAGAGTTAACAGATCAAACACCAGTCGTTCGATTAGATCGATGGTTGGGATTCATTGCAGAGTGCGAAGGTGAAATTAAAGGACATGCTAGTTCATGGTCCACATTCAACCAACGTCATTGATCCCATGGGAGTGGAGGATCAACGACCACGATTAAACAGATTTAGGCGAGAACTTTTTAGATTGCGAAGATTGAACTCTCCGATAAAGAGCGAGCACATTGGGGTTTCACAATCACTGTGAACCGTTGATCTGTGAACAAATTGGTATTGGTCGGATCTCGACCGTGAGATCCAGGGGATGTTGAAAGATGACCAGACTGGAGTGACGAGGCATAGTGACACCATCCATGGTGACGTGGATTTAAGATTGAAGAGCCACGTCTCACCTGGATTCATGCACATCACCTAGCCCATAGAGCCTTTGGAATGTGACACGTGTCATCCCGGGTGAGGGAACGTGTCGCTATTGACCGATATATGTGTCAACCCCTAGTACGTTCCCATCTAGCCAACGTGGTTGGTGAAGGGACTAAAACTTTGGGATTCCGGGACTTCGAGACTCCAGAGGATTTGGGGTGTAGTATCATAGAGAGTCCAAAGGGACCCAAAGTGTTAGAGTAGATCCTAACTATTGGCACAGGGAGGCACGTGGCAGTAGATTGTTTACTCCAGAGAAGAACCACTACGGAGGAAATGAAGTGTGGTGCTTCGAAAATCCTTGAAGCCCGAGGTAGAAAAGTAGATATGAGTCGTCCATTGGTAAGGATAGGTGTCGCCAGCTCCCGCACTCTGGAGCAGAAGTAATCTAGAAGAGTTGAAGAGTGGAGGGTCGAGAACACCTAAAGGCTGAAGCGTCAGAGTTCATTGTGATCGTTGAATAGAGGAGGACACGTGGCATAAGATATGCCACTTTGGAGAAAAGTCACTCCAGAAGAAAAGTGGTATTGCGTGGGTCAAAAACTCCCGAAGTTACGAAGCCCAAAGTCCATCTGGACCATAGCTCCAGAGGAGGATACATGGCAACAGATCACAGAGTTTGGGAGGTAAGAACTCTAGAATATTTGTGTGCAACAAAGTGCAAACTTCGTGAAGTCATGAAGAGCAGAGTAGATCTGGACCATTAGATCCAGAAAGACATGCGGTGGAGATCCATGTACTTTGGGAGAAAATCACTCAAGAGGAAAATGAGAGTAGTGAAGCCAAAACTCCCGATGCTCGAACTGCCAAAGTAAATCGTGGCCATTGATTCTAAGGACATGCGTCAACAGATAGCGGAATTTGGAGAAATGATCAAGGGAAGGAGGAGTTGTTGACTGGAAGTCGTCTGAAGCTCTAAAAGGTAAGAAGCTAAAACCTTGACCATTGATTGCGTGGATATGTGGTGTCATCTCCGTCACTTCAGAGGTAGAAAAATTTGGGGGAAAATGAGGAGTGAAGTCCCGAAGTGCCGAAATGCATTGGAACCCCTCGTTGGAGAAGGACGCGTGGCGCTTGATCCACAACTTCACGTGCAAATTAATTTGGGGAGAAATTTTTTTGGAGCATTTGAAACTCCCAAATGTCGAAGTCCTAAAGTATATCATAGTTGTTGATCAAGAAGATCATGTGGTACTTGATCTGTAACTCCGGGTACAAAGAACTTCATAGGAAATAGGTGTTTGGAACACTCAAAACTCTCAAAGTAGGAGTCTCGAAGTAAATGTCAGTCATGGGATGTGAAAGAAGTGTGGACCGTATATCTGATCCATGTGTGTTTGCGAGCCTGGAGTTCAATGGATTGGAGTTAGGTTTGTCGAGAACACCCGAAGCCTGAAGTTTTGAAGTGTGTGAGAAGCATATTGAGTTGGACCCACGTGGAAGCCCTGTGGCCTCGACCAATGAACACCCGAGGAACTTGGGAGAGGTATATCTACCATTTCTAAGCTCGGTTCTAAGAATGAAGATCGTGGCTGGAAAGCTATGGAAGAGAAGAATGGGATAGAAGCCCTGAATGGAGGTCTTGATTTCTTAAGAAGAACAAAATTTCGACACCCCACCATGGGTATGTTACAAATTGGTATTAGAGCACGAAAACAACACTTGGCCTACTTGGGCTCATACATGAGTCGTATGAAAATATTTTTGGAGGACTTTAAGGGGTATCACCCTATCTTACCGCATTCCTAAGAGGTTTAGTTGAACCTCTACCAAAGAGAGGAATGAAACCCGCTGTTGTTTATAGATGTTTTAACGTTTCCAAATAAATAATCCGACTTCACTATGCAATTGTATGTGTTTTTGTATAGTCACGAGATTTGGTTACCAAGGCTAAGATGAACCTGTGGAGAATATTACTGCCAAACATAAAATTTCTGCATAAATTTCTTGAGTAGAAGGATGTAGATTAAAATACAATTGGGATTTTACCCAACGAGATTGAATCATGCTAGTCTGTGGCAAAGGAAGCCTATCATTTCTTTGGGAAATGATAGTCGATCCTACAGGAGTGGGATTATGTTGATGGGCACTAATAGAAATAATTAGATGTGAACGAATGGAAAGGATCCCTAGCAGTAATAATTACTTCTTTAATGAAGGGTAAAAACTTTTATATGTGTATAATCCCTCACGATCAGAGGAATGAGTCCGATGACCATTCTCTGAAAAGGGAGAGCATGTGCAACTCTTGGGCTTTGAAGGGAACTAAAAAACGATTTTTTTTTGTGTGTGCAAGAATTGTTGGGAAAGGTTTTTCCTAATCAAGATGATAAATAGATCTGTAAAAGTATAGAGTGATTCAATGAGAAATCATAGCAGCCTCCCTTGCTTGGTGGATAAGAAACTAATCTGCCAGAACTCTTATGGGAGGGGGAGAGTGGCCTCCATCCCTGAGTATTGATGAACATAAGGAAGAATTCTAGGTGTAATGGTTAAGACTGATCTTGACCTAAAGATACTCTGGATTTCTGAACTAGGATACTTAGTAAGTAACATAACTCGAAATTGCATTTGGGATATAAGGGAATAGTCCAAATGTTATTAGACATTAAAAATTTATTATAATTAAGGCAAAATGGTTGATTAAATGTTGATCCTGAATGTGGTAAAGGAAGTGTTGAGGAACTTCTACAAGTCCAATGGGTCAAATTGACATCCAGTGGTGGATGGTAACCATGTAGATATAGTTGGAAGTTGGATTGTCTTCCCTATTACCTTGGGAATTTCTTTAATTTCCCATATTGTATTTATAAGTTGGGTAATGATCTATGGAAATCAAGGCAAGAGTGTTTTCTTGCTAGTTGTTATCGTAGAGAAGAGACAAAAGTAACCTTTGTTGGTTATTAAGAGACAAAAACATCAGTATGAGTTATGACTGTGAGATTAGTCATGTAAGTGACCATAATATTTAACTAAAGAACACTAATGATAAAACTAAACTATTAAGGTGAATAAAGAGGTGCAAGAGATGCACCTGCATATACACACATATGTGTATACATATTTACGAGAATAATATGAATTCAAGCTCTCAACTGAGAGGGAAGATCAATGTTGAGTGCTCCTATGAGACTTATCATAAGAATGATTTGAATATCCTTGGGTGAAGGATATATAAGTTTGATATGTCCATGCGTGTGAATGCCATGGAAAAATGTGCAAGCAATGAGCTTGCTTGATGAGCGTTTGGACTCTTTGTGTTTATGATTGAGTGCATGTATTTAATGCATTATGAAGCTTCTTGATATGAAGCATGATATTAATATTAGTTAGGTATGAATGATATTAAATGTGAAAGTGATGCACATGTATGATGTAAGAGTATATGTATACTAAAGGCACGAAGTGACTGCCTAAATGAGTGAAATGAGGGACAAGCATTGCACTTGCCAACATTGAGTGAATACCATGGATGTATGGTTGACTCCATTCTGAAGAGTCATGAAAGTTTTATTTTGAATGATAGCTTGAGGGAATGTACTCCATTTACCCAGGAAAGGACAATATAAATAAATGAAAGAGTAAATGAGAAAGGATGGTCTGTTGTCAGGATAAAGAGGAAAATAATTATGCCTTGAGGATCACATGAGAATGATTTTGAACAATCATGAGTTGACTAATTTTAAATTAGAGATGTATGTAGGCTGTGAAATACACCCATGGAAGCTGCACATAGTATTTTGATTATGCATATGGTTAAGTACATCATGGATGTAAGTTAGCAAAACCAGAATATGCATGGATACATAATTTGGATCCATGACAAAGATGCATGTTCATATTCCTTATGGAATATTTGGTAAACAACTGAAGCTAGCTCGAGGTTGAGACCATCACAAATAGTGCACGATATGCAATAAGAAAGTTTCATGCTCAAGGATTTCCTTGTGGAGGAACCGTGTGAAGACTCTGCCAGGAGAACAAAGTCACAACTTTATTGACTGCTGAGAATTAAGCAGTGAGATACAAGCTTGTATATATATATATATCTATATATATATATATATATATCTATATATATATATATATATATAAGAATCCTGAATTAAATTTTGAAAAACATCATGTAACGAATAGAAGACTAATAATGAATCTTGACCATTCTGAAAACCGAATGGTAACATGTGTTGTAGGAAAATCTGCCTGCGGACAAGTAGATCGACCTCTAGAGCTTGACCTTAACCCTAGACAGAAAAATGCTTATCGTGGACACTGACTTCCTTTCAAATCTATCTAAGCCTAATGCATGAGAAGGGAGAATAATAGAAGTACCTTTTAATCGACGTTTGTCCCTACACGCTCCGAGTTGCACTCCAATCCTTTTGCTCCTCGGCTGAGGTCTATGGACAAAACAAGGTACGAACACTTCCTACTCTATTGACATTAGCTTGAAAACGGATCTATCAATAAATGATAAGTTCATGTAGTATCAGACACGAACTAGAAAGAAACAGACCAAGCGTGTCATATTAATGAGAATGACGACAACAGTACTTACAATCGTAGATGCGAATGCGACAGCTTCGTCAAGTCCTCTTCGTCCAACCCTTGCCTGAGAGATCCACAACCTGGATAACAACAGCTTCACTGATCACTTCTC
>ML789604.1:344539-398244 GCA_009831015.1 Picea engelmannii | reverse complement strand
TGAAGGTCCCAGGCCGTGTAGAAGGAGTTGGAAAAGGAAAGAGCCTTAACTCTTTTCTTACTGTGCATTATGTTTTTCTTTGGGACGACAAACAAGTGTGCTGATGGAAGTAAATGTTTTGACACCATAATGAGATGGTTGTATGAATGTAGAAGCAGTCGAGAATTGTTGGTGTTGCACTCATGAAAACATTTGAGGATAATGTGATGAAGTGCATAAAGATATGATAGGACATTTTGAAGATGTTTTATGTATTTGAATGTTATGACACATGCATTTTATTTAATATTACAACTAATGTAATTGTGATTATGATGATGCATGCTATGTATAGAAAGGAATTGGAGCTGTTGAGGAAGACAATTGCCAATTATGGGCAACCTCAAGCAGAGGATGACCATGAGAAGGCTGCGATTGAAATATTGTTGATAGGGCTGTAAAAATCCCCATAAAGCACTATTGATGTGGTAAAAACCAGAAAGAGGGTGCTAGCAGCCAAGAACCGGTATAAAAATGTTCATGCCTATGTGGCACAAGGTATGAAGGGATTTGGTAAGAAACCTTTTGAAATATTTTATTGTCTTAATGTTACGCATGAACTTTTGAAAGATAATTGTATGCCTTGGATACCCAAGTAGGGTATGATTCATTAAGGAGAACTTGAACGATGGAGGTGTGAACCTCTGGTAGTAAGGACTGTTTGTAATCCTTGGAAGAAGTCATGAACTGATATGTCATGAATGCATTGACCAATCAAGGAATTATTAAAGGCATTCATGTGAAACCTTGAGTCTCATGAGTGACGATTTAAGGCTATGATCGATTCAGAGCAGAAAGTATGGTTCTGCTAAAATTATAAATATGGACAGAGAATCCATATGGTAATAAGTTGGCTAAATTCCAACACACCTTGGCGAGAGTGCCTAACCTGACAAGTGATAATTTGAAATCGATGCAAGGAGGAATTATGTGTGAATGTGGCCATGGACATTGGCACATTAATTAAATTCACTTAATGTTGAATTTCATCTGGAAAGGTTGATATACTAAACTGATGCATGTGTAAGGAATGAAATTTTGTTTATCTTTATATCATCGAATAGATAAAACTGATTTGATTGTTAGCATGCACAATTTAATAATTGTTTGTGATGTCATTATAAAGGTGTAGTGAAAATATATGTGCATGGGAAACTAACAATTTGTTTGGTTGATTGAAGTTGAAAGTGCAGGAAGAAAAGAGTCTTGGATATGGCAGTGTTATAAGTCCATAAGGAAGAATAATTACCTATTGAGCCAAACCACAAGGAACGGTGTTTTATTTGAAGCGAATTCATTTGATTGTTAGTGTGCATAGTCTTGAAATTGTTTGTGAACCACTGTAAGTGTGCAATGAAAATATAATGTGCATGAGAACTAACAATTTGTTTGTCTAAGGGATGTTGAAATTGCAGGAAGCAAAGGGTCTTGGATATGGAAGTGTTGTAAGCCCATAAAGAAGACCAAAATTGCCTATTGAGCCAAAATTCTATGGGAAGGAAAGTCCCATAATTGGTGGATCTGGTTCCGTGCGGAACAAATATGAAAATAAATGTGGAATTTGGGAATATGTGGGTGACAAATTTACAAGAAAATTTAGAATTTAGAATTTATGATGATGTCTCATGAATTTCTGTATACCTGTGATACAGGTGATAAGAAAATATTGGTCCAAAAAGGATAGATGAAGGTTGTCAAGCTGAAAAGAATGAATAATGGCTATCGTTGAGCCATGAGAACTCGTGGTAAGCCATGATCACTTGGAATATGTTGTGTTGAGGTAACACAAGCCGAAGGGACACCTCGGTAGAGCAAGTCCGAGGGACACCTCGACTATAAGGCTCAATGAAGTCTCTAGAAATCTTCTTCTGCGAGAAAGTCTCGACAAGGCAAGATGGATCGCCCGAGGGACTGTATAGCAGAGAAGGGGATGTTGAGCCTGGGCCTGGAAGATGAGTGATCACAAGGAAGAGGAGACTCTGATATTTCTTGCAAACTATTGATTGGGATCATGCACACAATGGGTATTTCTGGGAAAAACAGTGAGCCTGGATAATAAGACAACCATGTTGATACAAATCCACAAACTGCATAGATGAGTATTGTGCTAAATTGTGAATTTTTTTCTAGAATTGTATGCAACAATAAAATGTTTTCGCATGAAACTATGATTAATGTGCTTATTGTCCAAAAATAAATAATCTTGAAGGCAGGTAAAGAAGGCCAAGAGGCTGAAAAAAGACCTGACTATGAAAGAGGGTCAAGACTTCTGAAGGAGATGAATGAGAAAGGCATGACAGGTGTTACTAAGAAAGAGCACTGAGGATAGTGTTCCTTTCAAGGGGGAGGGGATTGTAACACCCTTGTTTCCCCCAGCTTGTAATTAATCATTAATCATAATCACCATGCTATGACATGGGAAAAATGTAAATGTATTATTGTGTAGATTGCCAATCACTGATTGTGGAGGGTGAAGCCTCGAAGTACTAACCATGATATCACTAGAGGAAAGAATGTGAAAACTATAAGAGAGGGTTCATTATATTGAATGACCCCAAAACTTCCCAAGGAAGAATCAGTTAATGAAGAAAGCACCGGTGGTTGAACCACCAACCAACCCCATGAATGGAAGCATGGTCTAGCTGAAGAATGTTTGTAACGCTACTTTTTCTATTACCAACGCTTAATCGCTCTAATACCAAATTGTAACACCACTTTTTACATAACTCATACAAGCATTATATAATCCACATGCACTTAAGCAAGAAACACATTTAATCTCAGAGTAATCATAAGAATTATTACTAACATAATAGTCCATGGGAATAACATTAATCCAAATGCATAGCAGAATACATGATAATTATAATACACAGGGATACAAAAACATAATTAAAGCATCATCTGGTACTTATCTTTGAAACAGTGGTAGTTCCACCAACCAAGTGCAGGCCTTCCATGAACCTCCCAGCCTTAGACCACACTGCTTGTCAGCTCAGAAGTGGGTCACCCCCGAGATGGGACTAAACTCCACCCCCAAGGCAGGGAATCCTAGGCTAGGCTGAGGTTACAGGGAAAACACACAGTCACAAGGAAGGAATCCTCTCCCAGGAACCACTCATGCTCACTGCCCACAGACTCTCCTTCCCCACATGCCTATTCCACCCCAGGAGTATACACCTTCTCTGTCACCTAGACAGTCCTTCGGCTGCTAACCTCCCTTGCCTTGGGTTACAACAACAGACTGGACCAGAAGTATCTGAGCTCTGTGGAAGCTACAAGGTTCCTTCCAGGAGTTCTCTCCTTCCTCTGTGCACTCTCTCACCTAGAGAGAATCGCTCACAAGCCAACAAGCCCCATGCAGTCCAGCACTGCGTGGCCACAACAACCAATGGGGAAAATTAAAATGGGCTTTCCAATGGGTTCAACAATGGAGGATGGTCTCACGGATATGGATTCAGACAAGACTCCATGCATAGGCTCGATGCTCAGACAGAGGATGCTTCGACTTTTCAGAAATTAACACTAGTTATTCTGAATCAACACACAGACTTTTCTTGTTCAGAGGGCATATAGGGTATTCTTGTAGAGGTCAAACCGGTCGTACTCTTCAGAAGATTGGATCGAATGGAGGAAAACCCCCATCACGGCTCATCTCAGCCCTTTATTTGCATGGGCCAGGGTTGACGTTTGTCACCCATGCAATTGCATGCGTTCCTTCCATTTGGAAGTTGCTTGTCCTTCCAAAAGAACTTAGGATAAGACATATTATTCACATGTCTTTTGGAATAATATTAAATTATTATTGCCAAAGATTAAGCCCCCTAGGCTTAACACTTATCTCCTTTTCCCACCTTCCAACCCCTAATCCCTTGCCTTCTCTATGGATGCTTAGTCCCCCATCACTCATTCATCGTGTCGACCTGCACGCAGTGGTGTTTATATTTTTATTAATGTGTTGCATACATACAGGTACAAAATCAGGCTCTTGGCCTTCAACCCTTAGGCTCTCTGGCCTTATAATCACATAATCCCTCATCTTATATAAACTTGGATCACCAGCCTATAAAACATACTTACAATTCATAATGCAAGATTTACATCAGGGCTCGGCCTTGGGGACATTACAATGTCAGCCCAAAGTACCACAAGGTCCTGCAGACCCAGAATGACCCGAGTTTTCCTTCTGACAGAAGGAACAAGATAGGAGGGAAGTGAGTGCAAGGCATGTAAGAGAATAAGGAGAAGAGTGGAGAACGCGGGAAGCTCCCTAACTGAGAATGAGAAGAAGGTCACGAGCTTGATGTTGAGGAAGCATTTAATAAACCTTGTCAAGGCCGTAATAGAGAGGAAAATATCTGAGAGTTTGTAGAGAATAGAACCTGAGCATAAGCTGAAACAAAGAAATAATCCCTGAGAAACTACGAGAGTTCCCTGGTGATATCATGGCCTGACACGGGGGTGGCCAGAGTGCTAAGAATGAATACCTCTGAGCCTATTGTTGGGAGGGGAGGAAAACACCCACAATCAATCGATTGGTGATCGACTATAATATATAAGTATTTTTATGCCCGGTATCCTAGAATTGAAATGCATGATTTGATTATTTGTAAATGTGATAAATTGTGCCTTGCTTAAAATGGATGATAATGGTTTTTATCGTCCTTCTGTAAAATATTGTGTTTGATTGGTGGTATACTATTTGGATGTTCGATATTTGTGACTCTAGTGGTCCAACTAACAAAATATTTTGAGATGGGGTTAACTGGAATTCTTAAGCCCTACCGATCTCTTGAATTTATCCTTCACGGGAATACTGAGTTCTAACTCTGTGGAAGGAGGGTGCCTCGTTCAGAGATTTCACCTATGTGACCAAGGGCTCGTGCTCGCGACCTTGACAAATTCTCGTCCAAGAGTCAAGCATGTAACCACGCGAATATTTGGAGGTCCCATATGACCAAGGTCTAGGAACCCTATGCTAAGTCCGAAAAGAGCTAACTCTTGATGGATTCGAAGCTTTGGGAGCTCGAAGCCTTGGGATGTCAAACTTCACGATAGTCAAAATTAACCGAACTCTCAGAGTAACAAGATCCATTGAGGAATAAATAACCTAACAGAGGAGATGAATGTGAGTCATTCATCAGGAGGAAAACCGATCTCAATTGTCATATTGACCTAAAGATCCACTGGAGTTAACGGATCAAACACTAGCCATTTGATTATATCGATGGTTGGGAATCATTGCAGAGTGCGAAGGAGAAATTAGCGGATGTGCTAGTTCACGGTCCACAATCAACCAACGTCATTATTCCCGTTGGGGTGGAGTATTAACGACCACGATTAAACAATGTCAGGCGAGCACTTTTCAGATTGCGGAGATTGAACTCTCTGACAAAGAGCGAGCACAATGGGGTTCCACAATTGTTGTGAACTGTCGATCTATTAACAAATTGGTATTGGATGGATCTCGACTTTGAGATCTGATGGATGTTGAAAGACGATTAGACCAGAGAGACGAGGCACAGTGATTCCATCCATGGTGACGTGGATTTAATCTTGACGAGCCACGCGTCACCTAGATTCATGCACATCACCTACCCCATAGAGCCTTTGGAACATGGAACGTGTCATCCTGGGTGAGGGCACATGTCGCTCCTGACCCATCTAACTGTCAGCCCCTAGTATGTGCCCATCTATCCAACGTGGTTGGTGAAGGGACTAGAACTCCAGGAGTCCGGGACTTCAGGACTCTGGAGGATTTGGGGTGTAGTATCGTAGAGAGTCCAAAGGGACCCAAAGTGTTGAAGTAGATCCTAGCCATTGACACAGGGAGGCACATGGTAGTAGATTGTTAACTCTAGAGCAGAACCACTTCGGAGGAAATGATGTGTGGTTCTTCAAAAATTCCCAAATCTCGAAGTAGCGGAGTAGATATGAGTCGTCCATTGGTAAGGACAGGTGTCGCCAGCTCCCGCACTCCGGAGCAGAAGTACTCTAGAAGAGTTAAAGAGTTGAGGGTCGAGAACTCCCGAAGGTCAAAGTGTCGGAGTTCATTGTGAGAATTCAATAGAGGAGGATGTGTGGCAAAAGATATGCCACTTCGGAGAAAATTCACTCATGAAGAAAAGTGGTATTGCATGGGTCGAAAACTCCCGAAGTTATGAAGCTCGAAGTCCAAATGGACTGTAGATCCAAAGGAGGATACGTGGAAGAAGATTAGAGAGTCTGGGAGGTAAGAAATCTAGAATATTTGTGTGCAATAAAGTGCAAACTTCGCGAAGTCACGAAGAGCGGAGTAGATCTGGACCGTTAGATCCAGAAAGACACGCGGTGGAGATCCGTGTACTCCGGGAGAAAAGAAATCCGAAGGAAAATGAGAGTAGTGAAGCCAAAAATCCCAAATCTCGATCTGTCAAAGTAAATTGTGGGGCATCAATAGATCACAGACTTCAGAGAAATGAGCAAGGGAAAGGAGGATCCGTTGACTGGAAGTCGTCCGAAGCTCTAAAAGGTAAGAAGCTAAGACCTTGACCGTCTATTGCATGGAGATGTGGTGTCATCTCCATCACTTCAGAGGTAGAGAACTTTGGGGGAAGACGAGGAGTGAAGTCCCCAAGGACAAAAGTCCCAAAGTTTCAAAATCCATCAGGATCGTCTGTTGGAGAAGGACGCGTGGCACTTGATCCACAACTTCGCATGGAAAGTACTTTAGGGAGAAAACGTTTTGGAGCATTCGAAATTCCTGAACGTTGAAGTCTCGAAGTAGATCACAGTCATCGATCAAGAAGAGCATGTGGCACTTGATCTGTAACTCCCTGTACAGAGCACTTCGGAGGAAAGAGGTGTTAAGAGGTGTTTGGAACACTTGGAACTCCTGAAGCCGGAGTCCCAAAGTAAATCTCAGCCATGGGCTATGAAAGCTGTGTGGACCGTAGATCTGATCCATGTGTGTTCATGAGCCCAGAATTCAGCAGATTTGGAGTCAAGTGTGTTGAGAACACTCGAAGCCCGAAGTTTCAAAGTGTGTGAGAATCATATTGAGTCAGACCCACGTGGAAGCCCTGTGGCCTCGACCAATGAACACCCGAGGAACTTGGGAGATGTATATCTACCAGTTCTGAGCTCATTTATGAGCATGGAGACTATGGTTGGAAAGATCTGGACGAGAAGAATGGAATAGAGGCCCTAAATGGAGGTCATGATTTCTTAAGAAGAACAAAATTTTGATGCCCCACCATGGGTGTGTTACAATGTAATACAATCATTAGGACATGCATTAATGACTTACTCCAATCTTATATCTTTCATAACGGTACACAATTCTTGATATGTGCAAGGTAAAATATTTCATGGTGATAGTAGAAAATCACCTAACAATATACAACATAAAAAATTAAATTGTTTTAATGAGTATTCATCAATATTGCATCTTTTATACAATTAACACTAAAAATAGAAAATATAATTAATCGTATATGAGGAATTATATTACATACCTTAGGATATGTGGAGTAAGATGAAAACCTAAGAAAATCCTTTGATCAACTCATCAAGAGACAAGGAAAATTCAAGGGAATTTTTTTATAAAAAGGCTCGTAAAAGGAAATTAAAGAAATGAGACTTATTCCTTGTGTAGGATCAAAATAGAGAGAAGTCAAGAACTCACGAAAATTTTGATTCTTTGTGACTTGGGCCTTACCAAATTGAAAATGCAACAGGTGGTAAATCTTTCTAACTTTTCCCATGAACAAGAAAATTCTCAAATTGTACTACTTTGGTGGTGGAAATTAGTTCCATGTTATCTTTTAGGAATAGGAATGAATAACATCCTTTGAATAGTATCTTAGATTGTGTGTTTCCTTCGCATTCTTTTCTTTAGAATTTTAATGTTTAATGGTTGATTTTCACACATTTATTTTCATGTTTTGGTTCATGTTTTAGAATAGTCTTGATTTCATGCATCTTTGATTGATTAGAATAATGGATTTTCATTTATAAATTTATTTTATGGTGGACCAAGTTCATCGTATCACCCTATTTCTTTTATTACTAATGATTGTATTTCTAGTTTAGAGAAACATGTAGATTACAAGTATGATTGAGATTCTAGAGTTCTTACACACTCTTCTCTATAGAACACATCCCTGATTTGGATCCATTGCTTACCCCTCATAATGTATGAGAGGTAACCATGTGATTCCCATTACATGCTAGATATTTTTGCACGATTACCAACCTCGTGATGTCATGTTGTTCCAATTCATTTGATAATGAGCACTTTATATTTGTCTTCTATAGCATAAATGTAAGAGATATTGTCACGTGATGATCTCATTTTCTTAGTGGATATTCCCACCTTGATGATTCCTTGGTGATGATAGCATTGTTCATGGTCCAATTGACTTGGAACAATGATGATGATGATTTACAAATGATGTTATATTGACGTTTATGCTTGTGATGCTTTATGCATTTTACAATGTCATATTTACTTCCTTGTTCATATCTGGTGTTAATGTCTCGTGTATTTGTCATGACTATGGTGAACAAGGGTTCAATCTAATAATGGATTGTAGTGCTTTAAAATGATATTATTTTCCTTGTTGTATCATGGTGGTTCATAGTCATCTTCTATATAAGTGTCAACACTTTTGGATTGAGTTGTACTACTAGAATCTTGGAAGGTGTAATGTGTCCATATCCCAAATCACACTTAACACTTTTCATCTTCCCCATTATTCCATGCACATATTCCATTTTCCCTCTCATGATTGGTTTTCCATATGTCAAAGCAAGGTTCATGTCTTATATTCCTATGAGGAAAGCCTCATATTAAGAGCTATAAGATCAAGGTAGATACACCCAAAAATCAAAAATCAAAAGACAAATAAAAATCTTGAGCTATGCCACCTCGCTATGAGGCCAATGCCCCAAGTCCCATGCTTAAAATGAATATCTAAATAAAAAGGGATAAATTAAATAAAGAAAAAGGTAATAAAAGGGGAAGTAAGAAATAATTCCAAGGAAATGGTAACTCAAAGCAAGAAAGTGCACCCTCATCTTTAAAGGCACTCATGTGGATGAATATATTTAACAAGACTTATTTGGCTACGCAAGTGAATTCATGAATTTACCCACCAATTCATATCATCCATTACTACAACTACCCTTATTTAGTGCCCTAGGAACCACTCCTTGTAGGAGTTGTCCCATGTAATAGGGGTTGATGTTGTCCCCACCATGGTTAAACTTGGAAAATGCTATAAATTCTATGAGTTATTGTGAAGTTAGAAAATGATACTTTAATGTTTCTCTACCTAATGGCACTTGGATTTTGACATGACTCATTACTTATGTTGCATTGGGATTTGTGTTTCCTTTATATTTGTGTACCTACGTTGGGACCTATGTAACTGCATTGGGATTTTTTATTTCCTTGGGATCCATAAGACCTACCTTGGGAACTGTGATTGTCTTGGATATTGTGAGACATGCATTACATGATGACATGAGCATGCACATTTCCTTGGATGCCACAAGTGACATCATCACTTATTTTAAGGGCCCGACCTACTTTCTTGGACCATTTAACCGAGTTTGTTGCATTTGAGGACCACATGTGCCTACACTCCACCCATTTAACATTTTTTTAGGAGGATGTTGGATTATTTTAAGGAGAAACCTACCTTGGAGGCTTCACTCTCACACTTGTGGGGTAGTTTTAGCATTCCCTGGAGTATTTGAGGGGATGAACCTCCTATTGTTTCTATATTGACACATGTGAGGCATATATGGATCATTTTGAGGAGGATTTGTATCATTTTGAGGAGGTCAACCTTGCTAGATGGAGGAATTTGTTGTATTTGACTATGTCTATTGCCCTTTTGAGGAGGGAATCCACTTTGTAGAGTAATCTATCCTCACTCATTATACATGTTAAGATGTAATGCTATTTTATTGTAGAGGTTGTCGAGATATTTTATTATAAATGAGAGCCTCCTCCTCATTTGAAAATTGGTTAGAAGAATTTGGAATAAATCTCTTTTTCACTTGTCTTTTGTCTAAGGTTTTGTAGTGATAGAAGATCAACCTTTCATGAAATATGGAACATGATTATTAGAGCATAATAGTTAGGGTTTTATTGCGGTTTTGGACTTTTCAAAGTATGCTCGGGAGCCATAGAAGAGTGGTATCACTACATTGGAGAGGTAATTCTATCTCTTGTTCATTTTCTTGAAGTGTATGAGTCGTTTCCCTATTGTTCCTTGTGAACAAAAGAAACACTCATCCCCTTATAAAGTAAAGACACTCCCTAGTAGTATTGGAGGTGGTGTACCCCTCCCTTCCATTTACTTGTAGTGTTTCCTTGCTAATCCTTTAGAATAATCACCCCCTCAAGGTGCATCATGAGCCCATTTCCCAAAACAAACCAAATGATAACAATATGGAGCAAGACAATAGCCAAGAAAGTAAAACAACTAACAAAATAAGAAGACAAAGAAGATGGGTGGAAAAGGAACCAAGCCAAGTGAAATAATATGTACATCAATGGTACATTAATAGTACAACTCAATGTAATGACCCCACAACCATACCATAACTAACCAATTGTTAAGGTCTAGTTAAGACTCAGGATTATTTCTAACAAACCCCGCTTTAGTCTTAAGTCTATACAAATTTATCATCTTAGCAACAAAAACTAGTGCAAAAGATGATAACATATCCAAGTCTTCAATCTGTCACACATGGTCTGAAACCTCATGAGTATCAATGAAGATTCGCTTGAAAGCCCCACCAAATGTGGATGTTGAAAACTAAATCTAGAAAACTCATTGTGCATCAAATGAACTAGATATCCTCTGAGTGGTCACTAAAGTGAATGAGATGGAAATATAATGTGCCAAGAGAAAAGAGAAATAAGAATCATATGTCACCTGCAATGTCAAAATACCATCACTGATAAATCCAAAGACTATGAAGCTCTCACATGTCAACACATAAAAAAAACTATCAAATCCCATTGATGGAAAAAAGTGTCGAACAACATCCAAACCCTGTATATGAAAATCCTATAGCCAAAAAACCTCTTAGTAGTAAACCAGGTAAACTTTTGGTACTACTCCAAATCCTGAACCCATATGTCCATCAAACATGTGGGACAGTCCATCAAATTCCAAAAATATGGAAAACTATCCATCCAATATTAAATAACCTTGAAATCATCAATCATCATGTTATGAAACAATCAAACAATCCCCAATCATTCATCATCCTGAAAACATAAATTCATCTACAATCCTAAATCCAAAATCCAAAATCAATCATCACAAACTGAAATCCTATAAGTTAGACATGTCAATATTTCCCCCCCCTGTCGATTGAAAAGTGATAAGTCTAGATAATGAGATATACCCCCCCTGAAAGTGGAAAAGGGTAATCAAACCATCTTTGAGTAGAGTCTGGAGACTCGATATTCAACTAAAAGACTACATCAAGCGTGTTGATGATTGCAGCTATGTGAGACATTCTCCAACTTACAAACCTGTGAGATGAGGATCATTACAACTATGTGAGTCTTTCTCCGGCTTACAAACATGAGAGAAAGCCCCTAAGAAGGGTATGTGGTTCCTACTTGAGACAGAGCTGGAATGTAGAGATGACCTCCTCCATTCAGATAGTTGAGAAGAACTCTAGATGATTATCCAGTGGGAAAGGTGATCTGTTGAGTTAGACATACTTGTGGCTGAGCACAAGGTGAACGTGTGAAATCCCAAAGTGTTGGGTGCATCATCATGTGAACAGAAATGAAGATGATGTATTAGCCTCCTTTGAGAAACATGGTTAATGAGAAACTCGACATGATTCTTCTGAGTGAGGCAGTGGGAAAGAATATCTGTAGAGTGGATGTGCATGTGGATGAGCACATATGTATGTGTGAATATATGGTTCTTTGAGTGGAGTCTGGAGACTCGATATTCAAATAAAAGACTACATCAAGTGTGTTGATGATTTCAGCTATGTGAGACATTCTCCAGCTTACAAACATGTGAGATGTGGATCATTGCATCTATGTGAGTCTTTCTCCAACTTACAAACCTGAGAGAAATCCCCTAAGAAGGGTACATGGTTCCTTCCTGAGACAGAGCTGGAACGCAGAGATGAAATCCTCCATTCAGAGAGTTGAGAATAACTCGATGATTATCCAGTGGGAAAGGCGATCTATTGAGTTAGACGTACTTGTGGCTGAGCACAAGGTGAATGTGTGAAATCACAAAGTGTTGGGTGCATCGTCATGTGAATAGAAATGAAGATGGTGTATTAGCCTCCTCTAAGAAACATATTTGACGAGAAACTCCAGTTGATTCTTCTGTGTGAGTCAGTGGGAAAGAAGATCTGTAGAGTGGACGTGTCTGTGGACGAGCACAAATGTATGTGTGAATATCTGGTTCTTCTGTATAATGCAATGAGCCAGAGATATGGACATCCCTATGGATGAGCACTAGTGGGTGTATCAGATCCCTTGCTTTATTGTTCAAGATTCAGACCTGTATGTAACCCTAATTGTAATGTAAAGGGTACAGGTCGATCCCACCTTAATGAGATTAGAAATTAATGTAAAAGATAATTAATCTGGTTAATATTAATTATATTATAAGCTAGTGATGTTGGCTCTGTTGTGCCAATAGACACTTCTGTTGACAGGTTCAAGTTAGTATAAGTAAAAGTAAATTCCCCATTGAGGAAACACATCCTTCATGTGAGTTTGGAAATTTCAGCAAGTGCACTTCTTTTGGAAAAGTGCGCACCTCTCTTGGGCGCTAGAGTTCTAGGGTTTGAGAACCCTCTTGTGTGCTAGGGTTTATCTTGGTGGTGAAGGTCTTTCTCTTGAGGAATATAGCAAAGAATTTGGCTAGGTTTTCTTCCCTTGTTGAGAAGTGTTTCCCAGGATACTTCTTATGTTCTTGTGCATGGTGTTTCTTCTTGTGATCTTGGTTGTTGCAGCATTTATGGTTATGGTTAAATACAAAAATTGGAATGAAATTTATGCTTAACCTAGCTTATTGAAAAATAAACATGGTATCAGAGCATAGGTCTTGAAAGAACCCATTGCACACGCATCCACCAAGTCTCAACTCACCTTTTGCAGAACTGTACGACCCTTTTAGGGTTTCCAGAAAATTTTGTACGACCTCCCTTTCAGTGGTGATTCAACCCTTAATACTTGGACGTTGGGGCTAATTTTGGCATAGAAGAATACAAACTATTCTAGCACATCTCTAGAAGATCTCAAAATGAAATTCCAAGAAGTTTTGATTTTTGGCCTTAGGGTTTCTAGGATACCAAAATTTCCTGCAGAATATTAATTCTAGATTTCTGAAGAAACGTTCTCCTGAATCAGGAAGCATCTCTGTGACACTATCAAATTGATTGTTGGCAGTCATAAGTCCAAAATAATCCAAGTTTTCTAATTCAACCTAATCATTTGGTTTTCAAAATCCAGTTGGCGAGAATTTGAAGAAACCAATCAAATGAAGAACATAGCATTAGTAGAAGATAGGCTTGATGGAGAAAGCAACTTCAGCTCCCGGAAATCAAGGCTTCAAGTCACCCTTGAAGAATATGACCTCTTGGATGTGGCAACCAAAACCCTACCATCCACAACTACAGATATGGAGAAGAAGATAAGAAAGGAAGAAGATGTCAAAGAAAGAAAATTAATCATCTACTCGGTAAGAGACCACCTCTTACCTTAGATTGCCAACCTAAAGACAACCTATGATATGTATGAAGCTTTAAAAGGATTTTTTTAAAGTGACAACACCCTCAGAGCTCTTACCTTAAAGAGACAACTTCAAAGTACCAAGATGATGAAGGGTGACTCAGTTGCCATCTTCTTTATGAAGTTATCAGAGATTAAAGAACAGCTAGAGACCATCGGGGAAATCATGTATGATAGAGAACTTGTCTGAACCACTCTCCAAAATCTTCCAAAATCGTGGGAGCCTTTGATTCAGAGTATCAGTGGAAGAGAAGCTATACCAACCTTTGATCATCTATGGAAATATTTTACTCAAGAAAAACTTAGAATTAGAAATAGAGGAGTGGAATATTCGTCAGAAGAAAATCATGCTCTTGCACTTCATACAAAGAAGGGAGGAAAATTCAAAAGAAATTTCAGGAAAACATTTAAAGGTGAAAAGTATTCATCAAATCCAGGTTATCAAAGAAGAGATGTTTCATAAATTCAGTGCTTCAGATGTGATAGTTATGGACACTATGCAAGAAACTGTCTAACCATAAAGAAGGGAAGACAATATGCTTCCACCACTTACATTGATCCAGACCTAACTCAAAAGAATGAAGAAAAGAGAGAGGAGAAGTACTTCCTCTAAAACTAAATCCTGACTACAAACCAGGTAAACCAATTGATTTCAAATGTTATAGTTGATTGCATTTTTTGAATAAATCCCTAATATGGGAACCCTCAAAGACTTGGACCATTATCCCTGGTACGGGAGTACAAACCATATTGATTGATTATTATACGAGACAAACATAGATGATGTCCTTGAAAGGAAGAGATATCCATATCTCAGATGAAGATTGACAGTGAAACAATACCTTCTCCCCCTTCAGCAGTTCAGAGGGAGACAAACATTATTCCAATTGATCCAGTTTCTTCAGTTGATATGGTCAAAGATATTGCAGTAAGGCATAAAAGGCCTACCTAGACTCACTCTGCAAGAAGCAGAGAAAACATACAAGCCTCTCAAGGCACATCCCGAGAAAGTAAAAGAGATCTTCAAAGCTATATTTCAGTTATGAAGACACCTTATTGATGCTGAGCCTCCTTGACTTAGAGAAGTCACAGGAGAAAAGGTATGGCAATATGCCATAACAAGAAGAATACCAGAATATATTAAAAAATGATGCATAAGATATTATTCAGAAACCAGAAAGGAAGTTTGTAGTAACTTCCAAGTTGATCTATAAGATCAAACATGCAGTTGATGGAAGTGTTTAGAAATACAAAACAAGATCTATAGCCATAGGTTTCTCACAAATAGAGGGAATTGTCTATGATGAGACACTTTATCCAGTAAACCCGATACACTTCCATTCATATTGCCATCCATGAGTTGGAAACTATATCAGATAGATAAATTCTTGATGAGTTTGGACTTCAACAAGAGTGTTGTTGATCCAAACCTATATCATTACAGTGTTGACGACGAGAGCCTGATTTTGATGACTTATACAGAAAGCCTTGTTGTTGGATACCAGTAATCCTTGACTTCTGAATTAGAGATGAATAATCTGAGAATGATGCACTACTTCTTGAGACAAGAAGTATGACAGAGGACCAATGAGATTTTCCTGAGTTAAGGAAAATATACAGTGAAAATATTAAAGAAGTTCAAGTATGACAGAATGAAAAATCCACCATGATGGATTGATGATGATTCAAATGATATTGATCCATAGCTAATTGGATCACTGATGTATCTGGTTAACACTGGACTTGATTCACGCCATGAAATGAATGTGCTCAGTCATTTCATGAGTCAAACTGAGACAGACTCACTAGACAACAACAAAACATGTATTAAGATATATCTGAGGCACAGTTGGATATGGCATGAGACATGTTGTTAGTGTGAACTTGAGTTTGCAGGATATGTCGATTCAGATTGAGAAGAAAGTACAGTAAACCGGAAGAGCACATCCGGTTGATGTTCTACCATGAAATTTGCCATGGTTTCCTGATGCATCAGGAAACAAAACTCTGCAACCTTGAGTGCACCAGAGATAGAGTATATAACAATGAGTGTATGAAGCAAGGTGGCTTCACAAGATTCTAACATATTTACTTGACCATGAGATGGATCCTATGATGATAACCAAGAGCTGGGCATAAAGCTCCTTGAGAGCCCAGTGATTTATGATGAATCGAAACGCGACAAGATGAAATATCCCTATATCATAGATATGATGCAGAGGAAAAATCGTACACATGCAATACCTTCCTACACATGAGAAGATTGCAGACATCTTCACCAATCTAACTTGGTGAAGAATTCTTTCCTAGTTGAGAGGGAGTATTGATGACTCTAGCCAAGACAAAATTCAGAGTACATTCGTGTGAGACTTGGCATGATGAAGAATGCCTCCCTAGCTGAGAGGGAGTGTTGATGATTGCAACTATGTGAGACATTCTCCAGCTTACAAACCTGTGAGATGTGGATCATTGCAGTTATGTGGGTCTTTCTCCAGCTTACAAACCTGAGAGAAATACCCTAAGAAGGGTACATGGTTCCTACCTGAGACAGAGCTGGAATATAGAGATGACGTCCTCCATTCACAAATTTGAGAAGAACTCCAGATGATTATCCAGTGGGAAAGGTGATCTATTGAGTTAGAMGTACTTATGGCTGAGCACAAGGTGAAAGTGTGAAATCCCAAAGTGYTGGGTGCATCGTCATGTGAASAGAAATGAAGATGATGTATTAGCCTCCTCTGAGMAGTAGAGTTGTCGAGAAACTCCAGATGATTCTTCTGTGTGAGGCAGTGGGAAAGAAGATCTGTAGAGTGGACATGCCTGTGGACGAGCACAGGTGAACGTGTGAAGATCTGGTTCTTGTGTATAATGWTGTGAGCCAGAGATATGGACATCCCTATGGATGTGCCCCTAGTGGATGAGCACTAGTGGGTGTATTAGATCCCTTGCTATATTGTTCGAGAGTCAGACTTGYCTGTAACCCTAATTGTAATGCAAAGGGTATAGGTCARCCCCACCTTAATGAGATTAGAAATTAATGTAAAATATAATTAATCTCGTTAATATTAATTATATTATAAGCTAGTGAGGTCGGCCATGTTGTGCCAATAGACACTTATGTTGACAGGTTTAGGTTAGTATAAGTAAAAGTAAATTCCCCATTGAGGAAACGCATCCTTCATGTGAGTTTGGAAATTTCAGCAAGTACACTTCTTTGGGAAAAGTGCGTACCTCTCTTGGGCGCTAGAGTTCTAGGGTTTGAGAACCCTCTTGTGTGCTAGGGTTTATCTTGGTGGTGAAGGTCTTTCTCTTGAGGAATATAGCAAAGGATTTGGTTGGGTTTTCTTCCCTTGTTGAGAAGGGTTTCCCAGTATACTTCTTGTGTTCTTGTGCATGGTGCTTCTTCTTGTGATCTTGGTGCTACAACATTTATGGTTATGGTTAAATGCAAAAACTGGAATGAACTTTATGCTTAACCTAGTTTATTGAAAAATCAACAAAGAGGGCCCCGATCATGTCGTGTATCATCCAATCTTGAAAAAAAATCATGTGCGTCATCTATAAAAATATCTCCAATCAAGTATGCTTGTACCTATGTAGAAACTCGTCGATAAGATCATTCCAATAACTTAGCCCTCTCCTAGAAAATTATCCCTCTCTTGGAAAATTTGTTTCAGATATTTAGAGCAGAGAAACTTGACTATCATGTTCTCTTTCACGTGCAACGTTTGACAATGATTAATGATGGCAGCAGTGCAATCCTTGCAGACAGTCTTGGAATTTCAAATTTACCCAGCCCGTCCAGAGAAAAATTGATGACGGTTAAATTATTTTCATGCATGTCACTTCACGTTTTACCCAAAATCATAAATGTCAAAATATTTTGTATATTGTGTAAATTTGACTGTCAACAGATCCAATCTCTCCAATCTCAAAGCTCCAGCCATGACCAATAGAAGACTTGGAAATCAGACTCATAGAGCAAAGTTGGACAAAGCGAAGAAGACCCAGGCTTGGAATTTGTAATTTGGGTGTCCATTTACTCCCTCAACTAACATTGTCCAGGTGTCATCAACCTCATTGTTGTGCCCCTACCTAGTTCCTTCTCACTGTTGTGCCCCTACCTAGTTCATTGAAGGATCAAGCCATAAATTATAGTTATTACCCTAGGCCGTATATACTTATAAGCGTCTAACCTGTAAGTACCTACAACAGATTTTGACCGAAAATCTACACAGTTAAACGTCAATAGGAAGCGACTCATTCGGTGAGATTTACTTAGGTACCAACACCCAAACTAATGAAGAAGTGGCCATCAAGCTTGAAAGTATGAGGACTAAGCATTCACAGTTATTGTACGAGTCCAAGCTTTAAAGGATATTACGAGGAACTTGTATTCTGAATATAATATGGTTTGGTGTGGTGGGTGAATACAATTTCCTTGTAATGGTCTTATAGGGACCAAGTCTTGAGTATCTTTTCAACTTTTGCACCCGGAATTTTTCTCTCAAGACTGTTCTTATGCTGGCAGATCAGATGGTTAACAGGATTGAGTATGTGCATTCAAAAAAATTTCTACACAGCGATATCAAGCCCGATAACTTTCTCATGGGTTTTGGTAGGCGAGCAAATTAGGTTTATATCATTGATTTTGGACTCGCAAAGAAATATAGAGATATAGTCAGCTACCAACACATTCCTTATAGAGAGATCTGAAACATTGTTTCCATCAAATGCTTCAAACAGAAGGTTAAGGTTAATGTTATGACCATTGATCCATACCTGAGATATCATGTGCAAGTGCTCTTTTTCTTCGTCAGTCTGAAAAGACGGTTACTTTTAGATTGCCAAGGCTATCGTGATTAATAATTACTACCAAGGGTTTGGTTCATTCTTTGTGAAAAAACAACATCAAAATCCCATCCTCATGCAATCTGCTGTCTTCTTTGTTCAATCCTGCAATTTCAATAATCCTTTGGCCTTCCCAAATGTCGACAGTAGCAGGAACACGCGCAGGGATTAACCCTTCTTTCCCATCACTTCCTCCTCACGTGGACACAGGATCTTACAAGGTTGGTCTGATAAATTATTCTTCCACAGTATTGTAGGTTTCAAACAATTCATAAAAATCATCTACTTGCTCTGAGATCACATGATAACATTATGGAGCAATAAAATAATAAAATAACAAAGAAAGTAAAATAACTAACAAAATAAGAAGACAAAAAAGAATAGTGGAAAATACACCAAGTCAAGTCAAATAATATGTACCTCAATAATGTATCCATCTCACAACCGTATCAAAACTAATCAGTTGTTAAGATTTAGTTAGGACTTAAGATTATTTTTAACACCAATATTATTGGTTTTCTTCCCTATTAAATCTCTTAAAATCCAAAATTCATTTCTCTTTTTTTTTTTTTTTTTTAATTTTTGCAATCTATAATTTACCACAAAAAATTATCATAAAAATAAAATTGCATTTGAGCCATAAAACCTCAAAAAATCCCATCTTAAGCTTGGCTCTCTTCCCTCAATCAATTTTTTGGAAATCACTCTGAAAACCCTAAGATGTCTTGCTTGTAGGTTCCCTTGAAGTGTGCATTGTTGCAAATTACTAAGGCATTGATTTGGTGTTTATATTTGGTTTCTTTCATTGAATAAAATCATAAGTAGATTCGAACTCTTCCTTGATAGTTTAAACCCACTTTTTTTTTCTTGAAACCTTAGATGTTTTGCCTTAATTTGTCCCTTTCTCATTGATGGTTGAAAATCACTTAAAGATACATTAAATTCTGATTTTGGCATCTTAGAATATCACATATATAGATTTGAAGTTTGAATTGTAAATTCTAGGCCCTAGAAGCCTATACATGTTGCTCTTTTTGCAATAGTTTGCAATTGTCTGATTTATTGAGAAAGAGAATTGCTGAAATTTAGTCATAAATCCATGATTTACTCCTTGCAATATCATTTACATAGGTTTAGACTTGAGGAACAAGACTCTAGGCCTAAAACCCTAGATGTCTTGTCTAATTTTCCCTAGTTTCATGCTTGTTTCATCTTGTCTCAAGGGAATTTTATAAGTTGGTTTGAAATCTGAAATTTATCTTTGAGTAACATTATTAGATCATATTTTAGATTTACTTGTCTATTTATTTGGAAAATTTGAAGCAAAAATCCTAAATCGATTTCCTAGAACTAGCCTAATTTGTTGAGTTGCAATATCTTGAATAAATGGGTTGTTTGTAGATCTCTTTAAATGCAAAATTTTCTACATTTTTATCTTTTAAATAGATTTAAAAGTGAGTGTACATTGTTTTTAAGGAAGTGTTTTACGTTTCATAGCATTATCTAGAATTCACTTGCTTTCACTTAGCCTTTTATTGCATTGGATAAATATTTAAGGCTAATTAAAAATATGGTTTAAATTGTGAATTTAAAAGACTTTAATCATATATATTAAATTGGATAATGATATAATCACTAAGCTCTCTTTTGCTCCCACCACAAACTATAATACATTGAGCTTAATTGACCTAGGGAAGCCTCCTTGAATATGAAGTATAAAGTGAGAAATGCAAAGCTACTATGGTGATAGTGGTGGCTTGCCTAGAGTTTCCTTGAGGGTCTCACCCTTATGATTAGGAATTTTACACCTAGTGAGAACTTGGGAGGTAACATTTTGGTGTCAATTCCAAGGAGACATTCCATTACCTCAAGTTTAGAATACCATCGATTCGATTTATAGGAATTGAGTTAACTTGTCATCAACTTATAAGCTCATATGGTGACTCCACAAGGTGAGCCTTTTCCCAAGATATACTCCACAAGGAAATCTCCCCAGGGCATAGTTCACCCAAATCCAAAATTGGAAAGACTTTACCATCAATGAACTAATAGACTTTGGATCTCAAACAAATCAAACACCCCTTTCATAGAAGATATCCATTGTTTGTTTGATGAAAACCTTTTGAATCCCACCCAAGTGACAATGGCTCACTCGATTGATAAGATTTATGCACCATTTGAATTCACTAATGTTCAAGGGTATCCTCATGATGTGCCTATGATAAATTTCCCATCTTTAAAGGAAACAATTTTATGTCTCCTATATATGACCTAAATAATTTTAAGAATATGTTCATGAAGCATGCAAGGGTAAATCATTTGGATGTAAAATTGAAATTATTTTCCTTCTCCCTTGAAGAAGATGCTTTAGATTGGCTCACAACTTTTCTTGCAAATAATATTAGCACAATTGAACAAATGGAAAACCTATTTTTGGAAAAATGGGGGGAGAAGCATGCCAATAGATACTTGTTAGCTTCCCTTAGCATAGCCAAAAGGAATGAGAATGAGACAATGAAGGAATTCAACAAAATATTTCACGTAATTGTATAAAGTATCTGTTATCACTCTAGGTGTCCTTCTAGGTTGTAGGCCTGGTAACTTAACCATTTTCTTAACTATTTTCTCAATTGGATCAAGTCAGATGACTAAATCAGACCTGCTCTCTCAAGACATGCATAAACATAACCAGATGACAAGGCTTTTAACTATCAATGTTCAAAGGGTTTGTAAATAAGTGAATGTATGGAGAATTCTTACTATGCTAGCAGACTCACACATAAAAATACATGAATGGTCAGTCACAATGAGTAAATGATATTTGCAATTCAACTCATCAAAGCAAATATAGGATGACAGCTATCACGCTTTAGACAAACAGAATAAACATGAATTAAACATCCATGTGCAAATATATAATAGAAGCTTAAATAAGCTTGTATTAATTGATCTTCAAATGAGAAGCTTAATTACAGAGTGTGGAAAAGTCCCCAAGGTCCAACCCTTAGCACTGTTGAAACCATAGGCTTTATAGCTTTACAATCATAACTAAGATCCTCTAACTATGGATCGAAAACTACTTGTCAAACCAAATCTAACTAAATCACAAAAAACAGGAATGAGATCCTATTTTTATGGAATCAAATCCACATCCTAAACTAAGTCTTTGACAGCTTCACAAGCTTATAGAATCAAATCCTATTTCAAAGGAATCAAATCCTGATTCTGATCTGAAGTCTTCAATATCTTCGACTCTTGCAGAAGTCTTCTGGAAGGTGATGAGGCAGCTTGGACTTCTTCTTTAACACCTGTAACTGATCTTCAACTGAATAGGATAACCTTAAACCTATTTTCCTTTGTATAAGCCTTGAATCTCTGAGAATGATGGTAATCCTTAACAAAACTGATCTGAATAATTGTCTTGAAACCTCCTTTGATTATTGCCTTCAAAATCATATACTTCGAGCCATAATATTGACCTTTTATCTATCTCTGCGCTTTCGGTGGCTTATGGGTATGAAATAGGGGAGAATTAGCCGCCGAAAGTTCTGGGATTAGGCGGGTGTTCCTAGATTATTCACAGATCCTGGAAACTGAATATTGGCATTTTGTTGAGCTTGTTCAATGGTTAATCCAAGACCATTTCCTGGTTTGGTGGCATCACTATTTGGTATCTGTTGTTGTTGAATCGGGATCAGAGATACTTACTTACCAGATGATGCAATAGCAGAAATCAACAAGGACTGTTACTGATCTAATGCATATGGTGAAGACATAGTTGATTTTTCAGACAAGCTCATGATATCATCTTTATTTGCATCTTTTGAAAGTTAAGAATGTGACTGAGGCTGAAGCTTTGCATGGTTATCTTGGATGGGTATAGATGGTATAAAAGATCGTCCAATTTTGTTACCATAACATTCTTATCTTGAAGATCTTGTTACATTCCTTTTTTTAGTCGACTCTGATGCTTTTGCAGACTGGAACGTTGCTTTGACACCTTCTTCTTCGTGGTTCTACAACATGGCCCAAACGCCTTCCAAAAACTAAGCTGTCTTCAATAGAAAAGGCACCTGCGCATCGCCTCTATTTGTTGCTCTTCCTCGTGGCCCGATACCTGGCAATGAAACTGCTTAAACACCTATACAATCTTAAAACTTGTCATGGCACCTTGATGCGAGGCTTAATTGGTGGATTGAATCATGTAATGGGCTTTGATTTGGGTTTGACTCGTGGCCTGGCTGTATGTATCGAGTCATAGCTTTGACTTGGTTTATTACATGGCTGGTATAGGAATTGGGCCTGTAATTTTAACTCGTGGCTTTGGCCTTTATACACGCTAAAACATAACTATTTCGATGACACATGTAGAATGGAGAGCTTTCACTTGCGCTGGCTGTGTGTTGACTTATACTATGTATAGAGATGTGACTTGGTTCGTGGGTTAGCTCGTGGCTTGAGCTTGTTGCTTAGGCTTGAAATTTAGGCATATGTTTATATAGAGATTTACGCTAGGTGCATGTATCATTTTAGGAGTAGAACACTAGCTTAGGATTACAACACATCAAGCACCCACCACTTCTTAATTTATTTGATAACAATTTCAAATCTAAAGAAGCATAAAACTAGGGTTTAGGAAATATTGACAATGCTTTGGAATGCAGGTAAAGGTGATCAACAAGAGCTTTCATGAAGAATTAGAAGTATGAAATTGGCCCAAAAAAACCTAAGAAAACGACAAAATCAAATAGAGAGTAAATAAGGACACTCTCAAAATACCATTGCATTTTTATTGTTGACAGTATCTACCAAAACATCAAACCCCCTGAGCTATCCATCCTTGTTTATTACCTCAATACCTTTGAAGGAGAGTTAGATTTGACTTGAGAAAACAAGACCCACCAAACCTTGGAGCCACTAAGGAAGCAACAATTAAGATTGAAAGAAATATGAGTGTGACCAGTAAGGATAATCAACGAAGTTCATCTAGGTCTCCCACAACTGGGAGAAAGAATAAGAAAGCCATGATGAATATTGTTGATCCATCCGTTAACCATGTGGAAACCTTGATTGATGATATGAAATGCATGGAAACCACTTTCACACAACAAAACCATACATTAAAATATATGATAATTCAATTTGAAAGGAAGACTCAATTGAGTATCTATCCACCTAGAAATGGTAGACGTGATAGGTCAAGACCTCCTCAAAATCCAAATTTTAATAGAGATCAAAGAGCTCAAGTTCCCCTAAACAACAAAATATAGTGGATCATGAGAAATTTCCATGGCACAATCCTTGTGAGAAACCTCATGACCAAGAAACTTGCCTCTATGTAAGAGATGCTATCCAATAGGTGAAATAATCGAATAGAGAGGAGTTAGGAAGAATTGAGGTGAACAACTATGTGGGAATTTGGAGGGGCACTATATGCACTGTTACAACGTACAATGTTTCTGAGGAACATATGAAAGAAATTAAGGGGAAGAGTATTGATGCATTTGTTATTGCTAAATCCATATCCCCTAAGCCTTCCCACGAAGAGATCAAAATAAGAATACAAGAGAAAGGGTGGATCACATACCAAAGAAGAGGTAAACCAACCCAACAATAAGTTGACTCCCCACAACAACCTAAAGTAAATTTCAAGGGTAATCAACCAACACAACCAATTAAGATCCCCAGTAGGTGTCCAACGATAAAACCTATTGATAGTACACATGAGGAAATGACTGTTTATTTGGTACAACGCCTAACAAGAGCCCATGTGTATGTCTTGTTAGTTGAAGTCATGAAGATCCCAACCCAAAAGGAGAAGGTCAAGAGATTCTTTGAATTTGATCAAGTGGATGACCATCCTATTGAGGACGCTCTTGTGGTGTCACAAACAATGAATCAAGAAAAGAGGAATGGAGCTCATGACCCCTTTTATGTGTCCCTTCTAGTAAATGATCTATTGCTACACAACTACATACTAGATATGGGGGAACCAACCAATTTGATGTCATTGAATGTAATGAGACAATTAGGCATTACAATCACTATGCCATATAGAAATGTATGTGCTATGGATTCCATGGAAATCAATGTGTTTGGATTAATTAAAGAATTGCATGTCAAATCGGTTGTGTATCCAAACATCTCAATTTTAATGTATTAAGTAGTCATTGATGTTCTGGATGCATGGGGTATGTTATTATCTTGGAAGTGGGATACAAATTTGGGTGGTTCATTGTAAATGGATATATCTTTTGCAACCATCCCAACTTGCAAAGGAACTTAGGTCACTTTGTATCATGAGAAATTTAGAAGATTTCATGTAGAGGATCCCAATGAGCCCATGAGTGAGTTTGTTTGCACATTAGATAATGATATGGGTAATTATGTAATTGCATCACATTCGTTAGCCCCTTATATCAAGGAAGAAGAAGTAGGAAGGGGGAATGATGACATTTTGAAGATGCATCTAGTGGGGCACATTCTAAGTCAGGCACTAGTGTAGGGATTGATTACATTTCCCCACAGGGAAATATGATGAATTTTTCCTATAGAATTGAGTTTGAGGCTATCGATAATGTTGTAGAATATGAAGCTTTGATTTTGGGATTATAATTATCTTTATAAATGGTAATAAAGGTATTACTAGTAATTGGAGACTCTGTTCTCATAGTATTTCAAGTTAAAGACCAATATGTTTCAAAGAATGAAAGATTGAAAAGGTATAGACATGCAGTTTGGGACATGATAGAATATTTTGATGCATTTTCGATAGATTTTGTCCCAAGATAATCAAATTCCCAATAAATTTCCCTACTTGTAGCCACAACCAATTACCAGTCATGAGAAATCCTCACTTCATATGAAGCTAAGATGGATATCCTTTATAGGCCATCCATCATGGATAATGTTGAACATAAGTCTTCCACGATGATTCCCAAGTAGAAATATTCATGAAAAACTTGGGAGAATTTGATGATATTAAATTGGGTTGGCAAGATCAAGAGAGTATCTATGGTGAATTTGAACTAGTCAATTTGGAAGAAGGAAATATGATCCCTTACGGTTTAACCTTTGGAGAAAATCTTTGACCGACATGATAGGTACAAACAAAGGGAAGAAGCCAATTATATTGTGTTAATCAAGCTATCTAGAAAGTCATATGTCCTAGGAAATGAGAACCTATACATGACAATAATCTTATTTGGTACTCTTGTGTCAATGCATGTTCTCCACTTTCCATCTTTTTTTGGTGTCAATAAAGGTGGTACCACATATCGACACATACTTTCCATGATCAATTCTCTCGACCTTAAATTATTATCATATTGATTCATCTCTACACTCTCCAATAGATTCATTATTGATGTGTCTTGATTCATCAACATCACTCTTGGAACCAAGTCTATATCATGCACAATCTTCCTCTTCGATGAAAGTTATTATGGAAAATTTTCCCTCACAATATATGAGAATGTATCCAACAATATCTTACCTCTTCGGGTTTCTCTTTCTGTCATGCAATTATGATTCCTATATCATGATGTTATTTTTTTACCTTCTTAGATAACACTTCATTACACTCCTTTGTCTCCTGTAATGTAGATAAAAATTCCTTTGTGGTCACAAGAAACACCTCTCTTAGGTATTCATTCTTCATGGGAAACAATTGGAATTTATTCCCACCATGATGGTGCAAATACTCTTCCTCCCATAATACATCATGTAACAATCAAACTTCCATGGTATCCCCAATGTATATGTATCACATCACACACTATATCATCTTTGTTTTCACTAATATGAAAATATAAATTGCATCAATCATTAATATACACCTTATTTCATTTCCAGAAAATAAATAAATAAATTTATAAGTTTGGGGATATTTCTATCACATAAATATCAATTTATATATAACCATCTCAATTTCCACCATATTCTTAGTAATACTATAATCGACAACAACCTTACAAAATTTGCCTCCAAATTTTCACTTGGTTTTGAATATTTTTTTCAACCACTTGTCTTTTTTCAACCACTTGTCTTGTTCCAACATTTGGTGTTATGTTGGGGCATTCTTTCTTTTTCACATCTTGAAGTTATAACATTATTTTTTGTTGTTGTGTTTTATTATTTGTAGATAAATATCCTTGGGCTAATTTTGATTTAGTATAGTTACTTTGCACACTATCCATATATTAGAATTCAAAAGATCTAGGGCGTTCATCTCCACATGTATAACGATAATATTCCCTCTGTAGCCATTTGTATTTTTTCCTCTACTTAGATATCCACCCCAAGCTTTTCATCTACATTTCTCTATTGTGCTACCTAAATTCAACTTACTGTTTTATTTCAGGGTTACTTTGAAAGTGTTTACACCATTCTTGGGGGTACTTCATGTGATGTGTGGTGCATGGTGTATGGATGACCCTTGGTTGTACTATAAAGGACATACACATTGAATTTAGATTTCTCATTGATTGTTATGTAATGTATTGCTACCTATGTGGTATTCTTTGTTAGAGAATTGCATAACTATGGATCTTGGTGATTTATTCATATAATTAACACGTGGAGGGTGGTTTCCTACTCAAGAGGATGACTCACCTTGGAGGAGGAGTGTTGGGCATCTTGGAAGAGGTTGTTGATTCCTAGATAACATGAGGACACTTGGTTTCTTGCATGGATGATTGTACTTGACTTGAATATGATTGGTTAAAGGATTGATCATGTAGGTAGGGTGGACCTAGAGGTACATATGGTTTAGGAAGGAGAACTGGAGTACTAGAAACCCTTGGAGGAGTAACATTAGACCTTGGTTGAGGATAATTTATCCTTGGATGCTTTCTTGTTGGACATGCATGCACTGGATCTTGACATGTGTCACCTAGAGTTGAATCACTTCACATGTGGGCCTATATTATTAGGGTTAGGTTGCTTGTACTGAAATAGGCCCACTTTGTATTGTATACCTCCATCACCTCTCATATAAATAGAGGGAGGATAGATTAGTTTGATCACACTTATAGTTGTTCACTCTTATAGATCACATGATTGAGTTAGACATGTGATACTAGGAAAAATATGTCTTCTTGTAGCCTTCTTCATGTATATTTTCTCTATTTGTCTTGGGAACTAGGTTCTAGGAGGAATTTCAAGGAAAATTCTAGGGTTAGGGTTTCACCCTAAGTTTGGGATAATCCCCAGTGGATCAAAGGAATCATTTTATCTTGTATCTCTTGTGATAGAAGAATACCATGATTTTGTGGCCCTAGTGTTACTTGTTAGGCTTATTATGGAGGATAAGAGAATGAGACATCTTTTACACTCGTGGGGTGAAATTGTAGGTGACAAGGAAGACTTGTTGATGGTGATTCTATCTTGTTGAGGATCTTTGGTGGAGCAACCAGCTTTGGTTAGGAGTGATTCCTATCTAGGAGGAGTTGGTGGGTAGGGTTTTCTTATGGTTTCCCTAACTAGGGTTTGGAAAGCTCAACTTGAATAGATTTGGGATACAATTGTGTTATGTACTTGTACTTCATCTCTCAAATATATATATATACATATATATAAAGTGTCTAACTTTCTAGATATTTTGTACTTTCATATTTCATTTTTTAGTTCATGTTATCCTCTTGATTAGGTAGATACTAGCACTTGTTGTTCATGTTGATTTGACATACATATAACTAAATTGGTTAAGTGATTTAACATATATCTTGCAGATAAAGGATTAGATTTACTACTACGATAATATGTTGTGATAATAGAATTTAGATCTATCATATGCTTGTAAAAGTGAACTTTTGTTGGAATTTCTTGGAAATGGACTTTTAATGCAAATTTAGAAATTTCACCTCTCACTACAAGTTTCTTGAGTCTAATCCGTGAGAGATTTTGTCCTTAAGGATGATCTGAAATATTTAATTACGGTAGTGACTAGTGAACAACAAAAAATAATTCAATTCACTTTAGTCCAAATCACTAGGTATCTTAAGAAAAAAGATACCAAATAAGTGTAATTCAATGTTAAAGAGTTACAACTCTTAGGGAACACTTTTTCATACATATAACAGATCTGAAATAAATTTATTACAACAAATTTTACAATTGTAAATAAGCTCTCATATGTTAAGATATATGCCAAATATCTTAACAATTTCAACGCTATGTTACGTGAAATCAACATGAATAACAAGTGTTGGAATTTACCCAATTAAGAAGACAATACATGCTAAAAATCAATTCTCTAGGTACACAATCATTGGACAACTAAAGCATTGCATTAATATATAAGAGACAAAGTACATGCACATTGATATGAAATGGATCATTATACAATTTTTCATCTATCTTAGTACTTTATGGGTGGAAAAATTGGAGGAATTGGCTTGTAGGGCCCATTTTAGTGGCAGGTCCCAATCTGGAGATTTGCAGCATGAAACCTTCCAGAACCATTTTGAGGCATCAAACAACATTTTTCTGGGTCAAAAATTTGAAAGCATAGCTCCCATCCCCTTTACATTTTTTTCTACATCAATAACATTGTTCCAACAGTTCCAAAATCACCTCAATCAAAGATTGTATGCATAAGTTATGCCTCCAACATGGTATGAGTGGATGCAACATCGACCCCCATTACTCGAACATGCGGGGAGAGCCACATGTGGAATTTAAATAATATTCTAGAAGGTCCAAAACCTTATCACTAATTGAGGGTTGAGGATGCAAAAACCTTAACCCTTGACAACTATTGCGCTATGTTAAATACCAGGCCACTAGGAAGAGAAGGGGTTCCATTATTTTGTTTTGTACCTGTTCCATAGTTGACTAGAGCATCCAAGGAGTAGGATTTGAGAGCATAACAAAGGTATGAAGAATATTATGTAGTATCCATTCAGGCCACAGAGTCATAGGAAACTCCATAGTGAGTGCCCCTTTCTTTGTATTTTCATTTTCATAACTGAAGAAAAGAGAGCGAAGCATAGGCATCACCTTCTAGCTAGGTTTTCTCCCATATTGAGTTTCCAATGATACATCTTGTGTTAAATTGTGTGTATGGTGTGTATATTTACCTGCTCTTTTGTTTTTGTATTCAATTATTTTCATAAATCTGAGCAATAATCTAGTAATAATTAATCAGGGATCTAAGGAAATAAATTGCATAATCTAAGATTTCAAAATATTATAAGATATGTTGTAATGAATTGGTCCAGTGGAATATTCATGGCAGTTTATAGATCATATTGGTACCAAAGAAGTTTTCTTTGGTTTATTTATGGAAAGTTGCAGGATCCATGAATTGGATTAATAATGAAGTTGCAGAACCCTAGCCATGGTAGATGAGTCGATTCATAACAATTCTCAAGATGAAGTAGAAGAGATATTTTCAAGGCTAGAAGAAAACATTGTCGATATCTCTCACAACATGGCCCTCCTCATGGTGGCTCTAGCAAACAAGTTCAAAAATTTCAGGGAGGTTGGTGGCTCTAACTCAAAAGATGGATATGATGGGAAATTAGGTGATAATGAAAACCCAGAAGAGTCAAGAAAAGAGCCTGAGAAAGAGAAAGAAAGTTCTAGTACCATAACTCCTTCACAACCTATATTCAAAATTGAAGTGAAAGTGGATATCAAACCCTATCAAGGTGAAATCGATGTTGTCAAGTTGAATCAATGGTTGCAACAATTAAAAGAGTATTTTAGTGTCCATAATATAGATGGAGAACAAAAAAATTCATTTTCCCAACTGAAACTAGAGGGCCATGCACTAACCTAGTGGGAAAACCACACATAAAAACTTAGGATGGAGGGTGATTCACTAGTAACTAAGTGGGAGGATTTTAAAACCCTCATTAATTCCTAGTTCTACCCTATTGAGTATGTAGAGGAGCAATGGATCTGTTGGAATCACTTCAGGCAGAGGCAAGGAAAGAGTGTGTACGAGTACAACAATGAATTCAAGAATATGGTGATCATGTTGGGTATCTCTCTCAAGAACCCAGATGTACTAGTTCTCAAGGATATAGGGGGTCTACACAATCATTTATGAAATCAATTGATGATTTTCAAACCCAAGACTGTTGATGAGGCCTATGTGCAAGCATAATACTTGGAGAACATAGACCATAAGAAAGGAAAACCAAGTGGTTCTAAAGTGAAATATCATCAAGAAGCTTCCAAGGAGGGGAAGAAGAAGTGGAAAGGGAAACACAAGAAGACGAAAAATCATTCACATTAGTGCAAGTATTCAAACAACCACTACAACCATTACAATATTTATGGTCACATCGAAGACGAATGTTGGAAGATACATCTATAGTTGAATCCAAATAACAGTAAGAAGGATGCCAAGAAGAAGAAATTGCTAGGAAAGGGTTTAGGAAACCAGGTAGAGAGAAACTCAGATGTTGATGAGAATATTGTCTGCACTTCAATGCAAAATGAGGCGAATCTGAGTAGCCTTCATCATAAGGAAGAGAAGGAGATGAAAAAACTCTTCTATATTAATATCTAGGTCAAAAGGACCAAGGTAGATTCTCTTTTTTATTCTAGTTCATAGGCCAATATGATAGAAGATGATATATTTAGAAATATTAGATTGGAGGTTCATGATTATCCAATCCCATATCCATTGGGATGGGTGAATACGTATGTAGAAATCAAAGTCACTAAACATTGTAAGATCAAGTTTGTTATAAGTGCATATTTTATTGATGAAGTGGAATTAGATGTAGTACCCCTTGATGTGTGTGGTGTAGTGTTCGAAAGACGACACACACACATAAGGGATGCAATCTTCATATAGATAGAAAACCAGTACGTCCTGATCAAGGATGGGAAGTCATTCATCATCAATGCACATAAAGGGAAGTCAAATATATCTCTGGTAAGTGATAAACAAGCCAAAAATTTAATCAGTTATAGTAAGAAGTCTGCATTTCTTTTCTTCCGAGAGACTTATCCAGTGGAGGAATAAGAAAGAGTAAAAGAATCCATGGAAGGATGTACAAAAGAGAAGAAACAACAGTTGGAGGATTTGTTGTATACATACAAGGGAGTGTTCCAGGAGCCTAAAGGTTTTCCAGCTAAGAGTGAAGTGGAGCACGAGATAAAGTTGTTTCCTGATTCCCAATTACCAAATATTGGGTTGTATAAAGTCTATTGTAGAAGTAGATGAAGTGAAGACATGAATGCATCACCTGCTAGTGTAGGGATTTATTTGAACAAGCACCTCACCTTGTGGTTCACCTATCATCATAGTTCCCAATAAGGATGGGACTTAGTGAATGTGTATCGAATACAGAGATTTGAACAATATCACACTCAAGAATAAATACCCTTTTCCCAAGCTTGATGATTTGTTAGATTAGTTCAAGCAAGTTGAGTACTTCACCAATTTGGGTCTCAAATAAGGATACCCTCAAGTACATGTTAAATAAGAAGACACTTGGAATACTAACTTCAAGACAAGGCAAGGTTTCTATGAATGGTTGGTCACGCCTTTTGGTTTATGTAATTCACTAGTTATATTTATGCGTTTGATGAATAATGTATTGCATCCATATTTAGATTCATTTGTAATAGTGTACTTGGATGACATATTGGTTTATAGATCTACCTGGGAGGAGCACATCTAACATCTCATGTAGGTGTTAGAGACTCTGAAAAATAATTATTTGCTGGAAAACCTCAAGAAAAGTGAGTTTTCTCAGTAGTCATTGGTGTATTTGGGGTATGTGATTGGTGGAGGGGAACTCAAGATAGATCCCACAAATATGGAGACCATCATGAAGTGGCATGTTCCTACTATTATCACTAAATTTATGAGATTTTTTGGGGTAGCAAAATACCTATGGAATTTCATAGCATCCTTTTCAACAATAGGTATGCCACTCCACACCATAACATCTAGTGTAAGAATTTCTAGTGGGGAAAGAATCAATAGAAAAATTTCAACGAGCTAAAATGAAATATCAATCAAGCACCAATTTAACATTTCCTAAGTTCTATAAGTCTTTCAAAGTGGAGATATATGAAAGTGGGTATGTTATGGGAGCATTTTTGGTGCAAGGAGGTAAGTTGATATTTTATCACTCTTAGATGTTTCATGGGGGATTCTTGAACTACCATACATATGATAAGGAACTATATGCCTTGGTCGAAGCTATTAAGAAGTGGAATCACTATATAATGGGAAAGGAAACCATTATATAGGGATACCCTCAAGTACGTGTTAAATAAGAATACACTTGGAAGACTACCTTCGAGACAATGAAAGGTTTCTATGAATGGTTGGTCATGCCTTTTGTTTTATGTAATTCACTAGTTATATTTATGTGTTTGATGAATAATGTATTGCATCCATATTTAGATTCATTTGTAATAGTGTACTTGGATGACATATTGTTTTATATATCTACCTGGGAGGAGCACATCTCACATCTCATGTAGGTGTTAGAGACTCTGAAAAATAATTATTTGCTGGAAAACCTCAAGAAAAGTGAGTTTTCTCAACAATGATTGGTGTATTTGGGGTATGTGATTGGTGGAGGGGAAATCAATATAGATCCCACAAATATGGAGGACATAATGAAGTGGCATGTTCCTACTATTATCACTAAAGTTATGATCTTTGTTGGGGTAGCACAATACCTATGGAATTTCATAGCATCCTTTTCAACAATAGGTACGCCACTCCACACCATAACATCCAATGTAAGAGTTTCTAGTGGGCAAAGAATAAATAGAAAAATTTCGACGAGCTAAAATGAAAGATCAATCAAGAACTGATTTCACATTTCCTAAGTTCTATAAGTCTTTCAAAGTGGAGATATATGCAAGTGGGTATGTTATGGGAGAAGTTTTGGTGCAAGGATGTAAGTCAATATGCTATCACTCTTAGATGTTTCATGGGGGAGTCTTGACCTACCATACATATGATAAGGAACTCTATGCCTTGGTTGAAGCTATTAAGAAGTGGAATCACTATATAATGGGAAAGGAAACCATTATTCACACTAATCACCAGCCATTCCAATATTTGTAGGCCCAAAGTAATCTTCAACAAATTAGACATTACAAGTGGATGGGATTTTTGCAACAATTACATCTAGTTATCAAGTATAATAAGGGAATAAATAATAAGTTGGAAGACATTCTTTCAAGGCCACCCACATCCAATATTACATCTTTGGGAACTCTTATGCACATGGATCCTTTTACCCATTATTCCTATAAAGAGGCATACATAGAATATGTGGACTTTAGAGAGGTGTTTTAGTAGCTACAAGGCCAAATTTGTGTAGAAGAAGGTGATAGAAAAGTTGAATATCATCTCCAAAATGGGTTATTCTACAAGATATACAAGATCTATGTTCATATAGGTGAAATATTTCAAATTATCATAGAGGCTCACACCGCCAAGGTTGTAGGACATTTGGTGTTGGGAAGATAGTTGCTAAATTACAAAGGTATGTGTATTGGCCCAAAATGCAAGAATATGTATCTCGGTATATTAGAGGATGCATGCATTTTTGTACTAGAAAGACTAGTAATAATAATAAAGGTTTATACCATCCCTTACTTGTGCCCACTCATCCTTGGGAAATCCTTTCCATGGATTTTGTCGGTAGTTTTCCAACAACCATGAAAGGACATGACTATCTATTTGTAGTAGTTGACAGGTTCAAGAAAATGTGTATTCTTATTCCTTTTTAAAATACCATCAAAGGACAAGAAGTAATAAGCATTTTCTTTGAATAAGTCTAGTTGCACTTTGGGATACCAAGGAGCATCATCTTAGACAAGGATATCATATTTCTCAGTGCCTTTTGGACTACACTTTGGGAGAATATGGATATTAAATTGAAGAGATATACAACATTCCATCCATAGCTAGATGGATCGACATAATTAGTCAACAGGAATTTGGTACAACTTTCGAGGGGTTACAATTAGAATCATTCGAAGAATTACGATGAAAACATCATCTACATTCAACACTCTTGTAATATAGCATTCCATACTTCTACCAATAAGTCCCCTTTTGTAACTTTCTTTGGTTATTTTCCAACTTCACCATTGGATTTTGTCTATGGAAAACAAGGAGGACTGAGGGAATACATCATAGGAGAGGCATTGCAAGAAAATAAATGTGTTGACAATATTAGGTAGATCCATTTGCAAGTATAGGATGCATTGAATAAATCACAATAAATATACAAGGCTAGACATGATCAACACATAACTAAGAAATCATTCAAAGTGGGTGACATAGTTTGGTTATAGCTGAAAAATGAAAGATTACAGGGTCCTAGTAAAAATATCAAAGCTCTATGGTTTGACCCTTTTGAGGTATTTGAGAAGGTGAGTGATAACACCTATAGACTCAGTTTACCCCGATACATGCACATTTACTTAGTAGTGAATGCAAAGACTCTGAAACTTTACGAGCCTTCCATGTTGGATAAGGAAACTGAGGAGAAGGTCCTACTTACCGTAGAGGAATTAGTAGCATGATATCAAGAAAAGTTGGAATAATATATAGTATTTAAGAAGAATTCCAAAACTACTAGACAGGGGAAACACAACGTTTGGAAAATTAGGTTGAAAAGACAACTTCCAAGCAAGGAAAAATGGTACTCCAAGGAGAAGGTAGAGGGAAAATTTCCTCACCTCATTTAGTAAAATATTTTGGGGACCAAAATCACCCCTAATTGGGGAGGTATGATTTGGAATGTATCATTATATAATTTTTCATCTATCATAGTACTTTCTAGGTGGAAAATTTGGAGGAATTTGCTTGCAGGGCCCATATTAGTGGTAGGTCCTAGTTTGGAGATTTGGGGTCTAGAACCTTCCAAATCCATTTGAGGAATCAAATGGATTTTTTGGGGTAAAATTTTTTTGAGCATAGCTCATGTCCCCTTGATACTATTCTACAAATCGATACCTTTCCAACAGTGAAAATATAATCTCAATCGAAGCTCGTATGTAGAAGTTATGCCTCCTGCAAGTTGACCTACCTTGTTGACCGCCATGGTATGAGTAGACACCATGTAGGCCCCCATTAATCACAAAAGTGGAGCTATCCACATGTGGAATTTCAAGAATATTCTAGAAGTTCCAAAGCCTCATCACTAATTGAGGGTTGAGGATGCAAAAATCCTAACCCTAGATAGCTATCAGGTTATGTTAAATATCAAAGCACTAGGAAGAGAAGGGGTTCCATTATTTTGTATTGTGTTTTTTCCATAGTTGAGCGGAGCATACAAGGAGTGGAATTTGAGATCGGAATAGAGTTAGGAAGAATATTTTTTATTATCCATTTAGGCCACAGAGTGATAAAAAAATCCATGGTGAGTGCTCCTTTCTTTGTATTTTCATTTTCATAACCAAAGAAAAGAGAGTCGGGCATAGGCCTCACCTTCTAGATAGGTTTTATCTCATATCAGGTTTCCTAGGATACATATTTTTTTCATTTGTGTGGATAGTGTGTATATTTTCCTTTTCTTTCATTTTTGTATTCAATTATTTTCATAAATCGAAGCAATAAGCTAGTAATAATTAATCGAGGACCTAAGGAAGAAAATTGCATAACCTAAGATTTCAAAATATTATAAGATATATTGTGATGAATTTTTCTAGTGGAATGTACAAAACATTTTATATATCATACATAGTCAAAACTTATCAAAATCTAGTATAATATCAATCTCTCCAAGCCGTAGCTAGGGAGACCATGAAAACCTCAATTGCCAACTCTAGGATAAACATATCATTTTTATCACAAATTGACATAATATTTATACAAGTGTATACAATATTGAGCAATAAATTATTTATATGAATTGATAATGCTACAAGGAACCCAATTATAGTATGATTATATGCATTGACTAGTCATGAGGTGAATGGGTGTGTGGCCTTCAAATTTTCATTAACCTAATTAGTATTATTATATTTCCACCTCTTTGAAAAATGCTTTTTCCTCAAAGAATAATGAATAATAGTCTCTTTGGATAAGCATGATTTCTTGGTGGCATCATTTTTGTTATTTCCTATTTCTCTAGGTTTGGTTTGGTTTCCATTTTGAGCAACAATGAGGTTCCTTTGTAGTGTATGCATCATATTTTGAAGTCTTTTGACTTGGTTGTTTAACATGAAACCTTGATTCTCCTTGGTAACATGCTTCACTTCATGTTTCTATTGCATGTTCATATGTGTTTATTTTTTCCATTAGTTGAAAATCACTTTTCATGTGATGTGGAACTTCAACCTCATACAATTTATAATGTTTTCCTTGCTAGTTAAATTCCATGAATTGTTCTTCAAGGTTGGTGGTATATGTTCCTAACTACATTGACCATTCAACACTTAGCACCATATCCATCTCATTGAGTGGTAGAGCATATAATCCTATATGTAGTTCCAATTATTATTTTTTAAATAGGACTTTATGACATCTTCCTACTCCCTTGACCTTTTGTCCGTCAATGATTGTAACTACGAGGTCTTTGGTGGGGTACACAAAAGGTTTAGTTGATTAGTGAAATTGATGTCTATATAGTTATGAGTACTATCGGATTCTATAAAAATCATTACATTTGTACTTTTTATGATTCCTTCAAGTGTTAGGATCTTTGGTTCTAATTTCCCTTCATGGTTGCAAGTGGAACCATAGGTTTCCTTTCCTCTTTTATTAGGTCTTGGGTCTTATCAACCTTCTTCATATGAGGTGGAATATATTTTGTGATTGGTTCTTTTTTTTATTTTTATTTTTGAGTAGTAGTTTCTTTTATGGGGACCTTATATTCATTATTATATTGTCAGGTTCTTGAGATTGAATAAAAGGATATTTTTGACACAACTTTATTACTGTAGGATTTGGAATTATATCCAATAGTAATTTAGCTTAATAGGTTAGAATTTCATACTTCATTTTTTCCCACAATTTTGGAACAATGTAGTGATTTTTCTTCACATCAATGTCTCGGAATCCATCTCCTATGATTCCTTTAATCTTTAGGGTCTTAAGTTGTAGTTTTTATGTCATGGTTGTGAGTGGAGCCATATGTTTCCTCTCCTCTTTCCTTGGGTCATGGGTCTTATCAACCTTCCTTATATGAGGTGGAATATATTTTTTGATTGGTTCTAGTATTTATTATTTTTGAGTGGCATTGTTGGCACAGGGGCAGACCCAGGGTTCAACGCACCAACAAAACCCTAACTACCGGCCCTTTCAGCAACACCTGTGAAGCAGGCGAAGTCTCACCCTAGGTAGAAGCAGGGGGGGTTACAGGACGCAGGTGTCTGTAACAAAGATGGGACATAGATTTGTGATAACAACACTTAGCAGAGTATTCTAGCAACACTTAGAAGGTGATATGAATTAGTTTATTAGCTTTAATAACATCACAGAACATACCCTAAATCTAGATTGACGCAGTAATAATAAAGATTAAGCATTTCAACCACTTAGCACATAACACTAAGTTAGATCTAGCATTCATTCATCTTTATGATAAGTAAAGCACTAATTATCAACAGATCTATCTATCATACATAATAATCAAAGCACTGAGCATATTCATAACATAAACAATACAACACAAAGGCAACCAAAGACATAAGATATATGTGGTTCACCTCAGTGTGGGGCTATGTCCACCAACCACTTCGTCTTCTTTATTATTCTTCAATCTCTTACATTCAGAGACTCCTCTGCATCGATCCACAGAGTCAAGCTTCGCATAGGACAAGAGATCTGCGCACTGAGCACCAGAACCTCCTTCCAAAACTAGGTCAAGGCATAGATCCAACTCTCTAGCAAGCACAAAGCCTTAACACTCAGACATTATCTTGCACAAAGCCAATCAAACTAATTGCACTTAGCCACTTCCCACTACCCTTCTACAATAAAGTTTCACTTATTTATACTTTTACAATCCCTTATAATAAGGCCTAATCATGGGTAAACCCCATGGTCCGACATCCAAAAACCCGTTACAAAAACCCTAGGGACCCCTTGTTTGGTCCACATAGCCCGCAAAATAACTGAGATTCGCGATCTCAACTCCACCTAGGAACTCCTTTCTCGACCAATGTGTCGAAGTCCAAAAAGTGGTCAAACCTGACCAAGATTTCCTTAAAACTTGGTCGAGGGCCAACAAGCCCCCAATACTCACTTGTGACTCGTCCCAAGTCACTCATGTCTGGGAAATGTTACTTTGAAGGCCTCGAGCTTCACTTGAGTTGCCTCGACTTGCTACTTCTCCTGAGCCTCCTGCTCAACAAGCTCCTAGATCATCTTCTCTGTAACAGGCCCTTCCATGCATTGTTCTATTGTTGTAACCACTTGGTCCAATTGCGAGCCTTGTCCATCAATCTCTTCAAACACCTTGCAGGATTCTTCCTGCATAGGTTACATCTTCTGTGTGACTTCCATTACCTTGCTCTGGATGACAGTAATTTGTTGTTGCACTGTGCGTTGTTCCTGAGATATCTTCATTCTTTCAACTGTAGTGAGTAGCTTCATCTGTGGCTGCATGGAGAATGCCTCTTGTTGCGCCTCCTGTAACTGTGCTTCTAGTTTCCTTAGCTTTGGATATTTTGCGAGGCGTTCATATGTCTGCGCGCTTCTATCACTCAGTTGTTTTCACTCAGAGGCGAGGGATTTGATCCTTCCTACTATGTTCTTGGCAGTTTCCTCCCTCTGATTGTGCACTTCTTGTGGGGTGCTTGGTACTGCTTGGACCTCCAACTCTGTTATCCTCGCTTGAAGTTGTTGGATGGTCTCATTGAGCTTCACTACTTGAGCCTTGACTGACTCCTATTCCCCCTGTGCCAAGCCAGGAACAGAGCGACATGCTTTATTTACCACTTCTTTGACCACAGTCTTCTCTATGAGAAGTTGTTCCTTTTCTCTCTGTAGCTTCTCTTTGTCCTCCTGGAGCATCGCCCGAAACTCCTCTCTCTCACTCTCATACGTAGTTACACCATATCGCGCGACTCGTAATTTCTCTAGGACTTCATCTTTCTCTTGGTTCAAGGATTCTATAGCCTTCTCCTTTTCTTCCTGGATTTTTTGAAGTTGAGATTATGTCGCATCTGCAAGTCTTCTCAATTGGGTTGGCTCATCCCCCAATTCTGCAGTCTGTGACGAGGAGGGCGCAGTAGGTACTGTGCAGACCAAACGAATGGCTTGTTGTATTTCCTTCAGTTCCTTCTCGATCCTTCCATACATCTCCTCCTACTTCTCTCCATGTCTCTACAAGATTTCCTCGGAAGCATCCTCCATGGCTCCACGGACCAAACTGATGTCATCCTCCATGAGTGTGGCCTCTAACTAGGGCTTATTGGTGCGCGTCTTCTTTATTTCTTAAGGTTTCTATGGAGAAACCTTCCTCTTATGCGGTGTTACTGTTTCAGTAGGGGAATCTTTTGATAGTGTATCTTCACCTTCTCCTTTCTCATCCCCTCCTCCTTGTCCATATGCTTCATTTCCTCATCATCCTAGTGAGCCAGATCCATTGTCTTCAGAGGTGTTTTCCTGCTCATCGGTCTCTATATACTAAACTTCTTCCTACTTCTTCTTCTTCTTTGTCCCACTGGACTGTCCGACATGCTCGACTCAGGTGATCATGGGGCTTCCTATGGTGTCAGTGTCAGAGAGTTCTGCATCAATGACAGGTACGAGGAAATCCTCTGGCCATTCCTTGGTGATATTCTCCATGTCTTCGTCTGTTATCTTGTAGTACGATTGTAACTCTTACTTGTTCTCATCTCTGCGCGTAGTGATATAGATAAAATTTGGATCTGGGTAGAACTTTTCTATTGGCCTGTACTGGTGCAAGGTGTGCGGTGCATGCACAGAAATGACTCAATGACAACCTTCAGTTGCTGATAATATGCATGAAACACAGCGTTCAAATTCCACTATTTTTTCATGTCATTGGTGTACCACAAGGTGGAAAACCTAGAGGCCAACAACTCTGATGGTTCAATCTCTAGAAAGGTGGCTCCTTTAGGCATTTTCTAAGCGATAAATGCGATCAAAATGATCAGCCAGCTGAAGTGGAGTTCATATCCCAAATCTTGAGCTTTGCACCAGTCTTTCTCCAGTTCATTAACAAGGTAACTCTCTCAATTCATCTGCATGCCCTCCACACATTTTCCTATGAGGTCCACCACAAACCCGATGACCTATGTGGGGCAGTTCTTTCTTACAATATTTCCAACTATAAGTTTGGAAGCGAGGCGCACTACACCATCCTGTATAGAGGCTACCTTGTAGCCTCACTTTCCTTTTTCAAAATCGTCGTAAGATTCCTTGATGCACTGTGTCAAGGAGTGGTTCGAGGCCTTCCCTGGGTAAAAATGTTGAGGGTCAGTCCCTTCATGCTTAATCCTATAATCTAGTGGATCAACCCTGGATCCACAGTAATCCTTCGGTCGAGCCACAAGTATCTGCCATGATAGCACGACAAGAGGAGTTTAACGCAGTCGTTAACCTTCTGGTGATGACCAAAATGGGGGATCTTCATTACGTTCAGCACAGTGGAATGCACCAGTCCCTTAATCCATGGCTAAGAGATGAGGTGAGGATTCTTCCCAATTGATTTCTTCAAGTATCGGTGGGGTGCTAGCATAGAATACTTCTTTCTGTCTCCTAGGTTGAAGTCACTATTCTTCATTAGTGGGATCTGTCCCAACTGGCTTCCTACTACACATATTCCTTTCAGAATGTACGTGGTGAACAGAGTGTACTCATTGTCTCGTGGAATGATGTCACGGTTAACTACGCCAGCCAAAGCTAGAATGTACTCGGGTAGGATAGATGAGATCTGCTTCGCATTAGCCAGATCGCCATGATGCTTACTTCACTTCTCGGTTGCAGGGTTAACATGGCCAGAACGTCGTCCCATCGAAGGGGAATCCTGCAGTCCCCTGGTCGAAGATGTCTGGACACCTTCAGATAATTGTCTGTCAGCCATTATATTTTTCAGGACCTTCTCGACAGAATTCTCTAATTCAGTAGGTTCGCCTGACATTATCACTATTAAAAAGACAGGTCAGGGTAGGAGAACAGATAAGCGGGGTAGACAAACAGAAAATGACATCTAGTTTTTGATAACACAGCTCGACACACAATCAATTCTCTGTTATCTCAGTTAATCATGGGTGGAAAAAAGTGGTCCCGGTGTGACGAGGAACAAGTTAAATAAGCGAAGCCTCATAACAAATTCTTCCAACAGGAAAGAATTCTTCCATCAATGCGAATCTATCCATTGTGGCACGGTCTCAACGTCCCAAAAGTGGTCCATCCACTCATAAATTCATTTTCTATCCATTGCAGATCATTGTTCTAAAGGTCAGGGTGCCTCCAATGGTCATATAACCTCGCCAGGGAAAAGTCCCATTCTGCGCGGTCCTTCTATTCCGACGAGGTTCAAATCCTGAGAACCTACCTCCTTCGAGGTTCCAGTCTGTGAAGTCTTCCATCTGGTCTCTGTAGCTTTTCCATCTTAGCTTTCCTTTTACTGAGATTCATTGCCTTCTTTCCTGTGATCTGAGTCTCTCTAACTGTTTCTGGAATCCTCTTTCCACTCTTAGTCTTATCTTCTCCTAGTGTAGTGACTTCGCACTACTGATGTGCTCTCAAAGGGTTCGAAGTTAATATCCCTTCTATTATTAATTCATGGGTGGGTATTCTTCTTTCTTGCATGGATAGGTCGTTCAAACCTTCTTGCATTCTTTAAACCTTGAAAACTAATTATCTTGCCTTCTATTGCTTCGAATTATCCTCTCTTTCTTCTATTAGTCGATCTATTTTTCTAGCTATGAAATCCCTTAGTTCTTGCTTTTTCTTTTCTGTAGCTTCTTCCTCTGCTTTCCTTCTGATCTGATCCTTCTCAATCCAAGTCTTACCTAGAAAAAGTGGGAAAGGGGCAATGCCCCCAATAAACTTAATGACTTCAAATTCTTTTTCGGTCGATGTTCCATGAACAATAATAGGTACATTAGTAACTCTTCCACATAAAGTTATCATCTTACCCTTAAACACGCCTATCCTTCCCAATGAAGGTATCACAGTAGGCTTCCCAAAAATTTCCCAAGTGTCTTCTGTCATAATATTCACTTGTGTTTCTTCATCCAAGACACAGTCTATGTCGAAGTCTTTTATTCTTGCACTTATGTGTTGTTTTACTTTCAAGATCTCTGGTAAACTGACATCTTTGTGCTCATTCATTGTTTCTTTCAACTGTAATAATATAGTCTGATATTTCTCTGATTCTTTCTCTTTATGATTATCTAACATGCTCTTAGTCTCTTGACTTCCTTCATATTTTTCTTGTCTCATGTTCATTCTTTCAACTTTAGCAATCATCCTTGGACAATCCTCAACCTCATGACCAATAGTCTTACAACAAAGACAGATAGGACCTATACCAGGGAATTCCTTAGAAAGATGTCCCAGTCTTCTGTAGTTATAACACAATGTCAATCCTCTTTTTCTCTTGTATTTTCCCCAACCTCTTATGTACTACGCACTAGGATCACAGTGTTGGACCTGCAATCTGCAAAAATTACTTCTAGGTTTCTGCATCCACTTATTAGTCCAAAAATTCTTTCTATGCATAGGAATAACATATCTTTCTTCATTTATATTATCTTTAGTTATATCAACTATTTATTCCAACTGCCCCCTAGCCTTCAAACTAGGAAAGAACCTATTAAACATACTTAAATTCATGCTTTTGAAACAAAAATTTTCACTTATCTTACTCTTATCAAAGCTCAAAGCACAAATATTTACCTATTTTTGGATCTTACCTCTTTCTTCAGATCAGACTTCTTTCTTAGCATAGAGCTTCGCAAGTAAAGTAGAGTATTGTGCACTTCAGCAACATATCTACGCACAAAGCTTCTCTTTTCTTTACTTCAATTCCCAACAATCACAGTTCCAAGTCTCGACAATGGAACCATTTGTTGGCACAGGGGCAGACCCAGGGTTCAACACTTCAACAATGCACCAATAAAACCCTAACTACCATCCCTTTCAGCAACACCTACAAAGAAGGTGAAGTCTCACCCAAGGTAGGAGCAGGGGGGGTTATAGGACACAGGTGTTTGTAACCAATATGGGACACAGATCTGTGATAAAAACACTTTGCAGAGTATTCTAGCAACACTTAGAATGTGATATGCATTATTTTATTATCTTTAATAACATCGCAGAACATACCCTAAATCTAGATTGATGCAGTAACAATAAAGATTAATCATTTCAACCACTTAGAACATAGCACTGAGTTAGATATAGCATTCATTCATATTTAAGATAAGTAAAGCACTAAGCATCAACAGATCTATCTATCATACATAATAATCAAAGCACTGAGCATATTCATAACATAAACAATACAACACAAAGCTAACCAAAGACATAAGATATACGTGGTTCACCCCAGTGTGGGGATACGTCCACCAACCGCTTCGTCTTCTTTATTATTTTTCAATCTCTTACATTCAAAGACTCTTGTTCACCAAGCCACAGATTCAAGCTTCACATAGGACAGGAGATCTACACACTGATCACCAAATCCTCCTTCCAAAACTAGGTCAAGGCACAGAGCCAACTCTCTAGCGAGCACAAAGCCTTAACACTCATAAATTCTCTTGCACAAAGCCAATAAAACTACTTTCACTTAGCCACTTCCCACTACACTTATACAATACATTCTCACTTATTTATACTTTTACAATCCCTTATGATAATGCCTAATCATGGGTAAACCCCATGGGCCAACATCCAAAAACCCGTTACAAAAAACCTAGGGACCCCTTGCCGGGTCCAAATAGCCCGCAAAATAAGTGAGATCTGTGATCTCAGCTCCACTTGGGCACTCCTTTCTTGACTAATGTGTCTAAGTCCAAAAAGTGGGCAAACCTAACCATGGTTTCCTCAAAACTTGGTCGAGGGCCAACAAGCATTTTGTTTTTTTGGGGGGGCTATATTCATTCTTGTATTGTCAAGTTGTTGAAATTGAATATAATGATATTTTTGGCACAACTTCATTATTTTTATATTTGGAATGTACCCAACATTGATTTCATTCAATGGGTTATAATTTCCTACTTCATTTCCAAACAATGTAGTGATGTGTTTTCACATTATTGTCTCTGAATTGATATCCTATCACACATATGATAATTGTTTCCTTTCTTTATGAATTATGTCCATCATCTTTGAGAATATTCTATTGACTTGTGAAAATTTTCAATTAATATTTTTGGTGTAGCTTCTATTAATTTGTCAATTTTTTACCCAAATTATTTTTGTGATTTCTCAATCCTATCAACGATTTGCATGGTTCTATGTGCTTAATCTTCATAACAATGAATCACTAATAGGTTTATGCCACTAACCATTTTAGTAGTGATCTTATTCCTTGCAAGACCCAATTTTTAAACAAAACAGACAATGATGTCTAGTTTTTGATAACACATCTCGACACACAATCAATTCTTTGTTATCTCAGTTAATCACGGGTGGAAAAAAGTGGTCTCGATGTGACAAGGAACAAGTTAAATAAGAAAATCCTCATAACAAATTCTTCCAACGGGCAGGAATTCTTCCATCAATGTGAATCTGTCCGTTGTGGCACGGTCTCAACATCCCAAAAGCGATCCATCCACTCATAAATGCATTTTCTAGTTGTTGTGGAGCATCATTCTAAAGGTCGGGGTGCCTCCAATGGTCATATAACCTTGCGAGGGAGAAGTCCCATTTTGCGCGGTCCTTCTGTTCCGGCGAGGTTCAAATCCTACGAACCTGCCTCCTGTGAGGTTCCAGTCTGTGAAGTCTTCCATCTGGTCTCTATAGCTTTTCCATCTTAGCTTTCTTTTTACTGAGATTCCTTTCCTTCTTTCCTGTGATCCGAGTCTCTCTAACTGTTTCTGGAATCCTCTTTCCACTCTTATTCTTATCTTCTCCTAGTGTAGTGACTTCGCACTACTGATGTGCTCTCAAAGGGTTCGAAGTTAATATCCCTTCTATTATTAATTCATGGGTGGGTATTCTTCTTTCTTGCATGGATAGGTCGTTCAAACCTTCTTGCATTCTTTAAACCTTGACAACTAATTATCTTGCCTTCTATTGCTTCGAATTATCCTCTCTTTCTTCTATTAGTCGATCTATTTTTCTAGCTATGAAATCCCTTAGTTCTTTCTTTTTATTTTCTGTAGCTTCTTCCTCTGCTTTCCTTCTGATCTGATCCTTCTCAATCCAAGTCTTACCTATAAAAAGTGGGAAAGGGGCAATGCCCCCAATAAACTTAATGACTTCAAATTCTTTTTCGGTCGATGTTCCATGAACAATAATAGGTACATTAGTAAATCTTCCACATAAAGTTATCATCTTACCCTTAAACACGCCTATCCTTCCCAATGAAGGTATAACAGTAGGCTTCCCCAAAATTTCCCAAGTGTCTTCTGTCATAATATTCACTTGTGTTTCTTCATCCAAGACACAGTCTATGTCGAAGTCTTCTATTCTTGCACTTATGCGTTGTTTTACTTTCAAGATCTCTAGTAAACTGACATCTTTGTGTTCATTCATTGTTTCTTTCAACTGTAATAATATAGTCTGAGCTTTCTCTGATTCTTTCTCTTTATGATTCTCTAACATGCTCTTAGTCTCATGACTTCCTTCATATTTTTCTTGTCTCATGTTCATTCTTTCAACTTTAGCAATCATCCTTGGACAATCCTCAACCTCATGACCAATAGTCTTACAACAAAGACAGATAGGACCCGTGTTAGGAAATTTCTTATAAATATGTCCCAGTCTTCTGCAGTTATAACACAATGTCAATCCTCTTTTTCTGTTGTATTTTCCCCAACCTCTTATGTACTGCGCACTAGGATCATAGTGTTGGACCTAAAATCTACAAAAATTCCTTCTAGGTTCCTGCATCCACTTATTAGTCCAAAATTTCTTTCTATGCATAGGAATAACATATCTTTCTTCATTTCTATTAGCTTTAGTTATATCAACTATTTCTTCCAATTGCGCCCTAGCCTTCAAACTAGGAAAGAACCTATTAAACATACTTAAATTCATGCTTTTGAAACAAAAAATTTCACTTATCTTACTCTTATAAAAGCACAAAGATTTACCTATTTTTGGATCTTACCTCTTTCTTCAGATCATACTTATTTCTTAGCACAGAGCTTTGCAAGTCAAGTAGAGTACTGTGCACTTCAGTAGCAGATCTATGCACAGAGCTTCTCTTTTCATTACTTTAGTTCCCAGCAATCACAGTTCCAGGTCTTGACAATGGAACCACTTGTTGGCACAGGGGCAGACCCAGGGTTCAATGCTTCAACAACGCACCAACAAAACCCTAACTACCATCCCTTTCGGCAACACCTACGAAGCAGGCAAAGTCTCACCTGAGGTAGAAGCAGGGGGGGTTACAGGACACAAGTGTTTGTAACCAATTTGGGACATAGATCTGTGATAAAGACACTTTGCAGAGTATTCTAGCAACACTTAGAATGTGATATGCATTATTTTATTAGCTTTAATAACATCACAAAACATACCCTAAATCTAGATCAACGCAGTAACAATAAAGATTAATCATTTCAACCACTTAGAACATAGCACTGAGTTAGATATAGCATTCATTCATCTTTAAGATAAGTAAAGCACTAAGAATCAACATATATCTCTATCATACATAATAATCAAAGCACTGAGCATATTCATAACATAAACAATACAACACAAAGCTAACCAAAGACACAAGATATACATGGTTCACCCTAGTGTGGGGATACGTCCACCAACCACTTTGTCTTCTTTATTATTTTTCAATCTCTTACATTCAAAGACTCTTGTTCATCGAGCCACAGATTCAATCTTTTCATAGGATAGGAGATCTGCACATTGATCACCAGATCCTCCTTCCAAAACTAGGTCAAGGCACAAAGCCAACTCTCTAGCGAGCACAAAGCCTTAACACTCAGAAATTCTCTTGCACAAAGCCAATCAAACTACTTGAACTTAGCCACTTCCCACTACGCTTATACAATACATTCTCACTTATTTATACTTTTACAATCCCTTACGATAAGGCCTAATCATGGGTAAACCCCATGGGCCAACATCCCAAAACTAGTTACAAAAAACCTAGGGACCCCTTGCCGGGTCCACATAGCCCGCAAAATAAGTGAGATCTACGATCTCAGCTCCGCCTGGGCGCTCCTTTCTCGACCAATGTGTCTAAGTCCAAAAAGTGGGCAAACCTGACCAAGGTTTCCTCAAAACTTGGTCGAGGGCCAACAAGCATTTTGTTTTTTTGGGGGGACTATATTCATTCTTGTATTTTCAAGTTGTTGAAATTGAATATAATGATATTTTTGGCACAACTTCATTATTTTCATATTTGGAATGTACCCAACATTGATTTCATTCAATGGGTTATAATTTCCTACTTCATTTCCAAACAATGTAGTGATGTGTTTTCACATTATTGTCTTTGGATTGATATCCTATCACACATATGATAATTGTTTCCTTTCTTTATTAATTATGTCCATCATCTTTGAGAATATTCTATTGACTTGTGAAATTTGTCAATTAATACTTTTGGTGTAGCTTCTATTAATTTGTCAATTTTTTACCCTAATTATTTTTGTGATTTCTCAATCCTATCAACGATTTGCATGGTTCTATGTGCTTCATATTCATAACAATGAATCACTAATAGGTTTATGTCACTAACCATTTTAGTAGTGACCTTATTCCTTGCAAGACCCAGTTTTTAAACAAAACTTGATATATAATGTATATAAAGTTTTTTTTAAGCTAATGTCTTATATATAACTTTTCAATGTAAAAAATTAAAGGGTGTGACCCTAAGTGTATGGATGGTTCATGTGGTAATAAAGGAATTTTGCAATGGAAAATAATAATAATAATAATAATAACAATACAGATGAGTGGAAATACATAGGTTGTATGGTCAATTGATCCATGATAGCTAACAACAATGTGTATGACTTGTGCACACGTTTTCATATGAATGCAATAGAGTATAGGCACTAGTTAAATTGGCGGCTGAAGGAAATCATTTGGACAATAGTTTAATTCGAAATTGAAGGTAATTGTACAAATGGTAGTTTATTTGGCTTTGGTACATGCATATGAAAATGGAAGTGGGTTGGCTATATGGAATATGTGTAGAATGGGTGTTTTGGTTTGTACAGATTAATGTGTGTAGATTAGTACAAAACAATAACTTTAAATATTTAATCCATGAGAATTTTCCAAGAGTTGGTTTTGATCCCAAATGGGATAAATAGTTCCTCTTTATCACCTTTTGACACAATATTTATGCAAGTATATTAAATATTGAGTAATTGTTTTTTGATATGAATTGATGATGTTTTTTTTTTGTTTGTTAGTTTTTCCGTGACATGTGGGACTAACCTGTGGCTAAGAAACCATGACTCAGGGGAATCTAAGCCATCAAAATCACTTGGGGATCGCACCCGGCCTAAGCCACACCAACCCTTAACATGGGTGGATTTTTTGTCCCCGCAGGTTTCGAACCGATGACTTTAACATCACAGAGTGCCTTAACAATACACTCTGTCACTGACTATCCTACACCTCAGGGACTATATGAATTGATGATGTTACGATGAGCCTCATGATGATATAGTTATATGCATTTAATGTTAATAAGGTGAATGGGTGTGTGGACTTTTACCTTTCATTATTATTATTATTATTATTACTACTACTACTACTACTACTACTACTACTACTACTACTACTATTATTATTATCACTACTACTACTACTACTACTATTATCACAAATTGTTCCTGGGTAGGATTAACTCATAACCAAAGCTATTCACTCCACCAAAGATCATCAACAAGCTAGCATCATCATTGGCAAGTCCTCCTTGGCACATGAAAAATGTCTCCTTCTCTTCTTCTCCTCAATAAGCATAACAAATAACACTAGGGTTTCTAAAACCCTGGTCTTCTTCTCTCATAAGAGCTACAAGTTGCAATGCCTTCTTTTTCCCTCTAGGTTTTATCACAAATCCTATCTTATTTTCCTCCTATGGGTGAAAATCTAACCCTATATTTTCCCTTAAACTTGTGCAATAAACCTAGCACTCCAAGACAAAGATACAATACAATGAAGAGTACACAAGAGAAAGACACTACTACACTACAGTCCTCACATATCTGACACAAGTTTGTGAATGAATGAAAATACTATCTCCTTCTTCTATTTATATGAGAGGTAAGGGAGTCCAACAATATAAACTGGACCTATTCCACTACAAGCCACCTAATTTTACACATGTAGGTTCCAATGTAGAGAGCTCCCTGTACAAGATGTGGCACATGTCAAGCTCCAAGGTGAAGATGTTCAACAAGAAAGGATCCAAGGCACGAGTGCTATAAAATGGGTCAAAGGCTCCACCTCCTCAAACCTCAAAAGCTTCAATAGTCCTCCTAAGCCATGTGCTCCTCTAGGTTCACCCCACCTACATGATCACTCCCTCAACCCAAGTGTCCTTAATTCAAGCACACACCTCCTTGCAAGAAACCAAGTGTCCCCATGCCATTTAGAGATCAACACCCTCCTTTAGGGTTCCCAATGCTCCTCTAAGGCAATTCATCCTCTTAAGAAAGAAATTGACCAAATCCATGCGTGTGTTGCATGAAGACATTACCAAACTATTTGGTCTCCAAATCTCAAAGGAGTAATGCCACCTAAGAATCCATACAAGTTAAAATAATCAATGAGAATGTCACCTCCTATGTGTATTTCCATAATGGAACACCCAAGGTTAATCCATACATCATGTGATCCACATCACACAAAGAGCCCCCAAGCATGGTGTAAACAGTTTTTTAGTAACCCTAAAATCTAACAACCCTAAGTGTTGTATCATTGTGCTATTGAAGTACAGTTGTATGGTATTTATTATCTTGGGTTGTTGTGTGAAATTGGGTGGAATAGAAGTGGAATATTACCGATGTAATTTAATATTTCAGATCATCCCTAAGGATGAAAGTTCACAAGGAATATATCAAGGAAAACTCAAGCTTGAGGTCAAATTTTAGAAGTTGCGTTAATTATCCATTTATCAAAATTTATATGCATTCCAACCTTCTCTTTGTCCAAGAGAAGTGGACACCTCTTCCTCTACCAACATTTTTTTCATTGTATTTGCATTCTAGCTTCTCTTCTACTCTCAATGCCAAATCATAAGCTTCCTCAACTACATTTATATTGTGTGGTATCATCTCATCATGAATTTAAAATTGTAGTTCATTAACATAGCTCACGACTCTATGGTTCTCATCCTCATCATGACAAGTGCAAATAGAAATTTGATAGAATTTTTTAGTGTATTGGCACAACTTGGTCTCTCTATCACAAATTTTGCATCTTTCTGAAAGACACACACATACAATTAACTTTGAAAACACTATTGTTCAACTTGGATACCATCTTATTCTAAGTTCTTCTCCTTTCATTGTTTTGGCGAACTCACTCTTGTTGCACAAAATCCCACCAAATAACATTGAGAGATTTCTATTTGATAATGAATAACCTCACCTTATAATTCAAATATCATCTTCTCATTATCAAAGTAAATTTCCATCTTACTTATTAAATCTACCAGTGCCTTTTCCTTCAAACTTTTGTCATAGTGTATAAATTTGACCTTGGATCATCTAATTAGGTAAGCTACAAGACCTCCTTCATTCTTGTCTTTTTATTCCTCTTCATGTGCCACTAGTGCCAAAAAAATGGTTTAGTGTTCTCCACTTTGTTATGTTATTTCCAATTACTCTTCTTAATTTCTATATCTCTCCATTTACACCTATTCTATCTTGTATTATTTCCATGTTGCAATTCTCACTCCCTTGATTATAAAATCTCTGGGAAAATCCACGTTAAGAACCACTTTCAAGAACTAAAACTTCCTAATTTTCCTCTCTAGTAGTGAAAATTCTTAATATCCAATTCTCCCAAGGAATAAATTTTCTCTCATTGACAAGGATTTAGTCAGTAATGAAATGAAGGAACACAAAATGTTGTAGAAATAAACACAAGATACAATGAAAACCATATTAAGAACTAAATGATGAAAATGTTGCAATGTACATAGTAGTGCATAATGGTTGAAATGGTGGCAACTTATCTCCAAGAAGATATTTCTTGGTTAAACTCATGTAAAAATACATTAACTAGGAGTTGAATACTACTTTTAACACATTTATTGAGAAACATTAAAGTGAAAAAACCTTAAGAACATTAACCTTAAAGCTAGGGGTGGAGGTGGAAAACGGAAGGCCCCAAGACATTGAGTGCAAATGACACATCAACTTCTTGGGGCCATACATTCCACATATGAGCTCCATTTCAAGTGCATGATAGCTCGTTGGAGAGATATCAACAATAATAATAATATTATTTCTTGACAAAGTCTTCGATTTTATCAATTAGAACAACAAAAAAAGTGTTTTTGGTTAAGGATAAAAAATGCACTGTAATTTTAGGACCCAAAAACCGACCAAATTAGGATCTCTAAATGGAATAGAATGACCATTTGGATCATTGATTCCAAAATAATGTGGTGGGAAAGGGAATCGAACCTAAAATAAATCATTTCACCCTTGAATTCACACCACACAAGTTTTATTTGCAATAAAGAGGAATAAATTAATTTACAAGTACATATAAGACATAATAAAGGTACAACATAATGTTTAAAAGGTTCTAGTCATTCTCATTACCAGACATCATATTACAAATAAAATTCTACTCTATCTCATGGTTCAATGTATCTTCCTTCTTTCTCTTTTCATATGTTGCACCTTTCATGTATTTCTCATTTGCACATGGTTTGCACTCTCAAATTATTCTCCTTTCCACTACAATATTTTATCTCTATCAATATCCTTGATCCTTTATACTCTTCTTCCCCAGGCATCAAATCACTATAATGCCACTTTTCTCAATTTTCCTTCTCTAAGTGTTTGCTCTATTTTATACAATGGACCTTCATATGGAAATTAACCTCCTCTTTGAGGCTAGATTTTTTCTCCTCTAGATAAATTTTGAGTCCAACCCAATCTCTTTCATGCTACACAATTTTATTTTCCATCCTCACAACCTTTGGGTTTCCAATGAAATCAACCACCTTGCAATAATTTAACTTCTCCCTTTATTTACTTAACCTCACTACCATGTTATATTTCGATGTTACTCTAAAAGTGTTTACCATATGTTTGGGAGTGATTCATGAGATTTGGGGTACATCAATGTATGATCATCCCTTTTATGGTCCATGATGGATTTGCACATTGGAGGTGGCTTACTTAGTTGTTTCTTAACCTCATTTGGATGCTTGCATGACATTCTTCCTTGGATCATTGGATGTCTTCAGAGAGCTTGGTGGCATTGTACATTATAGCCACATGGAGGAGGTTGTCTTCTTGGAGAATACCCTACAATGGAGGAGGATCATTTGGAATTCCAAAGGATGAAATTGATCCCTACACATCATGGAGTAGCTTGTATGCTTACATGGGGGCATGGAGTTGAATTGGGGACACCTAGGTTGAGACAATGTTCATGTAGGGGAAGTGGAGCACATGAATTAGGAGGAGCATTAGAGTCATTGGAGGCTTAGAGGAGCATTGGACACATCTTGTGGAGCACCCTTGCATTGGAGCCTTGTTTGTGCATGACATCACCTTGGAGCTTGACATGTGTATCCTTGGAGTGAATCATTCGACATGCGTGAGACTACTTTTGGATTTGCAGGTTGTTTGTAATGGTTTAGGCTCAAACAGGTATTGTTAGCCTCCCTTACATATCATATATATACATGGGGATTCACATTTTTGACCAATATATTATCATGTTCATTCATTAAGGGGGTTATTAATTGTGAAAAACAAAGTCAAT
>ML789604.1:297643-330525 GCA_009831015.1 Picea engelmannii | reverse complement strand
ACCTCCTTAACTTCCATCTTGGTTCCAGCGCATTATATTTTTTTTCCACATGCAGAGGTTTTCCTTGCTTTTCTCAACTCCAACTGCAGTTTCATTTTCTTTCATTCTTTCTTCTGCTTTTCGCATGCCAGCATTCTCCCTGATTTTCTAAACTGGCTCTTTGCATGCCTTCTCTACGCATGCCACCTCATGCACCGCTGTGTTCCTCCTGACTTAACTGTCAGTCTAATTTTAGACTGAAATTCCTTCCACCATCCAGAGTGATTAGAGAAACCCAACTGGCGAAAACTTCCAGACTTGTCAAAGCAGATGAAGGACACCCGCAAAAACTAGATTTAGCGATGTCAAGCTCCGTTGATTGTGCATTATAGCCATTTGATGCTGGCCACACCAATCGCATTGTGAATGGCATCATTCGTGTTGTCTCTTAAAGAAAAATGATTGGTAACTTCTGCTGCTAGTCATGGTCGTGGCTAAGGCGTGTGTTTTATCAGCAAAGATCCAGCGTTGTTTCAGCATAGTTTCTAGCACTGTGTTTCAGTCCAGTGTTGTGTTTCAGCATATGTAACATTACTGTGTTTCAGTTTTTACAACACTGCATTTCAGCATAAGTTCCAGCTCTGTTTCAGCATTGTGTTTCTGCATCTGTGTTTCAGCATCTGCGTTCCAGCATCTGTGATTCAGCTTCTGTGTTCTAGCTCTGTTTCAGCACTGTGTTTCAGCATTTGTGTACCAGTTTCTATGTTCCAGCATTTGTGTTCCAACACTTGTGTTTCAGCATCTGTGTTCCAGCATTTGTGTTTCAGCATCTGTGATTCAACTTCTGTGTTCCAGCTCTGTTTCAGCACTGTGTTTCAGCATCTGTGTGCCAGTATTTGTGTTCCAGCATCTGTGTTCTAGTTTCTATGTTCCAACAATTGTGTTCCAGCACTTGTGTTTCAGCATCTGTGTTCCAACATTTGTGTTTCAGCATCTGTGTTCCAGCATTTGTGTTTCAGCATCTTTGTTTCAGCTTCTATTGTGTGTGCTCCATAACCAACTGATTGCCATCAATTCCAGCATCTCTTGTGCGTGCTCTATAACCAACCGATTGCCATCAATTCCAACATCTCTTGTGCGTGCTCCATAACCAATCGATTGCCATCAATGACAACCGTGACCGTCTGTGTCATCTCTGCTATAGCCTACACATACACATGTTGTATAGTAGATAGGGCATGTATATGTGGAAAAATATGTATTTTTATCTCTGGATTCATCAAAAAGGGATGACAAGTCTGCATAGGGAAATGGAAAAAGTCCCTATGTGCAAGATAACAATGGTGAGGCAAATCTTTCTATAACAGATGCTCCCTAATGTGTCATATCAGAGGAGTATCTGCGATGGCCGAAATACATTATAAATAACCCAGAAGTGGAGTGGTGTAAACCCAGATGGAAAGACTAGTTGCTCATTACATTTTCCTTTGACTTTACATACATGGTTGCCAATAGAATACAATGCAGATCCATGTGGAAAATATACCAAATATGTGTATGTGGCCATGAATAGGCAAATACAAATGCGGTTATATGCCAAAAGTTGTCATAATCATGAACAAGGCCCAGTAGAACCAATCTCAAAACCAATCTGAAGATATCTATATACAATGGAGTATAATATGATGTCCCATGATTACTGTAGTCAAATAGGTGTTGGTCCAATGAAAAGGAAGCAACAAATTAGGAAAGTTGCGGCCACATAGTGATGTATTCAAGTCTTCTACACTATCCTCCAACGGTACAAGTCTACATCATGTAAATAAAAGAGTTGAGTTCGAACACAATGAGACATCGTTTGATTACCGGTCATTGAGGTATACCGTTAACAAATGCAAGACAACCTACCAATAATGAAAGTAGGTATCAAGGAACCGAGCACATTCCTACAAGTGGGAATAAAGGAGTCGATGTCAAACACCTAAGAAATCCATTGATCAGGAGACATTGATGTATTCCCATATGTCAATGGTGAGAGAGCCCGCCACTAATGACTGTAAGTCTCAAGGTACTCATAAAAATCTAAGCCCCATATCCAGAATAAATGAGCTGAAGTTGATGGAAAGAGACCCACGGAAAGGAGAGTATTAAGGCTTCTCTCATCAGTTAGCATGAGGAACAAAGCAGGAGCTTCATTATTTGGTGGAGATCTGACAAAGAACATGTTCACGAATCAATGACCCTGTGCATCTTTGACGTGTGCCAAATGCAAGTGGTACATGAAAAAGACCCTCTAAATAGAAGCCAATGATGAAAACCGATGACAAAGGCTAGGAAACCACCAATAAGGCTAATGGCATCCAAGACACTACACGAATCCCAAAGTGTGAATAATGTATTGTCGTCGAACACAAGGGAAACCACCCAATCAACGACCAATGATGAAATGTCGACTGTTGGGTTCAGGGTGACCTACCAATGATGAAAGTAGGGCCAGGGTGCATGATAATACGATAGTATCATGTGATTCTGAGACAAATTCAGGGTATGGCCGACATGCAAAGTCAAGAGTTCTGAGGAATGGTCGACACAGGTTGATAGAATTCCTTTGAACAAGAGCATGAAACATATGGTGGACTCCAAAAACATAGACTCAATGATGTGACTATTAGATGCAGGAGGCATCAACAATGTTCTCTATAGGGACTGAAAGAGTAACCAGTTGGTAGAGAAAAACTTTGTAACAAGATCTACTTCCTAAGGCCATGCTAAACCCAAAATTATGATGACACAAGGACTCAATAACTTTGTTCTTTATTCAAAGGCGACACGATTGCTGCCAATTATAATATAGTACTCCCTTCCCACCCGTCTTTTTTTGTTTTTTCATAACAAATGAATTCTATGATACATAGGAGGAAACGAGTGTCGCAAGTAAGCAAAAATAGTTCCAGTAGTGGAACATACCTATGCTCAATGAAAGGAAATTCATGCAGGAGATGGACACTCGAGGTGATGTTCCCTCCAGGGTATAGGGTGTCAAATTGTGAAGGATATAAACAAGGCTCTGCTTGGTTGAGGATGTAAAAACTTCTTAGGCCATGGTTTATAATGCAAAGCAAGAACCGACTAAAGGCTCAGTACTACAAGTGAGGGCATGAAATGAAATCACAACTTAACGCCAAAAAATTTCCTTTTTTATGTATTCTAGTCTACTTGGTGTGAAAAAGGGGTAAACTTGTGCCAAATAGACGTCTTTTCAAATCCAATTTACGAGTGTGAAAAAGACAAGTTCACTCGGCTATATTTTCTATTTTTGGTAACGAGTCGGAAAAGATCTTAACTAAGAATCATGACCTTTCAAATCCAATTTAACGAGTGTGCAAAGGAAAAATCACTCGTCAATATTTTCGGTTTTTATACAAGTTGGAAAAGAGCTTAACTAAGACTCGTTATGTTGTTATAATAAACATGTAAAGGGGGAGGCCAAGGCTCCCGTGTGGATCTTTTGCAGAAGTTCAGTATCTTACGGATAGCTAACAAAATCTTGGGAAAACCCAAATCTCTCCAAGTCGAGGAGGAAAAAGTACTAAAGGAGGTTATTCTCTCCATGTTATATCAGATAATGTCTCTTCCTGGAAAATACATAGGTGGAGGCATTGGATACCCCACAAGACTAACCCAATCAAAGGGAACATCATCAATACTTGGAGGGAGAAAACTCAGGAAGAGTAAAACTCTCTCTTATTCAAAAGGTGAAGTAATAGAAATGCTAAGGACATGGCATAGAAGGTATAGAACCAAAACCAGAAGAGTGGGATCGACCAAAAATTGCATTGGCACGACTGCTTCCTTAGACTTGTCACTCTCCGAGAGAAGAGTGGGGTCGATCGAATATTGCATCGATACGACCACCTCCTCAAACATTGGTTGAATAGGATGTGATACAACAAGGCCAAGAGGTGTATCACTCCAAAAAACAAGATTGTTGTCGGTTGAAGATTGCATCGACACGACCGTTGGTTGAACAATATGCTAGACAACAAGGTCAAGAGATGCATCACCCCCGAACATAGGAGAGGTGTCGGTCGAAGATTGCATCGAAATAACCACAGGTTGAACGTGATGTGAGACAAAAAGGTCAAAGTACGCATCAAACCCTAAAGGAAAAGGGGTGTCAGCCGAAGATTGCATCGGCATGACTGTTGTATCAACCAAAGAAGGAACGAATTGTTGTGAAACCATAGATGCCTTAGAAGACGAAGGGTCCTTAGGTGAGCCCCATGTTTCTGGTATCCCAACAGTAAAAGGACACAAATGAGTAAGGTGACTCCCTTCACAAATCTTGCGAAGGAATCTAGCCTTACGTCTAAGATGTCTAGGCTTCTCAATCATATGAATTCCCCCAACGTGACTTGCAGTGGCTAGTGACATGCTCCCAGCATGACTTGCAGAGGCTAGTAGCAAATCTCCAACATGACTAGTAGAGGTTGGTGATGGATCCCTAACATGACTAGCAGGGGTTGGTGATGTATGTGAAGTGTGACTAGTAGTGACAAGACATGTGCCCCCAACATGACTTGCAACGACTAGTTGCAGGTCTTCAACATGACTCGCAGAAGTTGTCAACCAATCTCCAACATGACTAGCAAAGGTTGGTGATATAATGCCAGTATGACACGTAGTGACTGGACTTGTGCACTCAACATGACTTGTAGCGGCTGGTTGCAGGTCTTCAACATGACTCGCAGAGGTTGTCGACCAATATCCAACATGGCTAGCAGAGGTTGGTGATATAACGCCAGTATGACATGTAGTGACTAGACTTGTGGCGGTGGTGAATTGCAACATTTGAGACCAAGGTACAAGGAAAGATTGGTTTTGAGAGATTGCAGGCTAGGAAGGATCCTAGTTTACACCCTGTCCCTGTCTGGTAGGATAGTATCCTCCTCCATACTGATTCATAGAGGGTTGTAGGGGCATTAACACTGAGGAAGCTACTTGCGAAGAGAAAGAGACATGACAAGGGTTACTCATGTGAGGATATATGTTGCCCCCAGATGAAGGAACTTCGTGAAGGGGGTTGCCCATACTACAAAAATAACTTCCCCTGAATGAAACACTAGAGGAAAGATGGAGGTCATACATGGGAAAAGTGTTCGTAGGAACCGACATGGCGGAAGAAGGATAAGTGGATGGAGTGTAATAGGTAGAATGATTGCATAGTTGGGCACTTACTTCTCGCATAGTGGATTCGCAGGAAGGAAGATTCCAACCTCCTATTGTAAGAGGTGTTTGAAGGATATGACTCCAACCAAACGGAGAGGGATAAGAAGGAGGCATCATGCCCCCAGACCCAAAACTTGTATTTGCATAAGGAGGCAGTACAGAGGATGGAAAGTGCAAAGACATATCAGACATACCATGAGAAAAATGATTAGAGACCCAAGGCATTGAATGAGTACCATAATTCTACATACCATTATAAAAAGTGGATGGATTTTCTCCCATGAACTTCATGGGGTGGGGTAGCAGTAAACGAGGGAGCAAAAGGAACTCCACTATCCATGATAAAGAGAACTCAGTATAAACTCTTAAGGGCAACTAGTAATCAAATAGTATACCAAAACGTCAAACGGCCAATATGCATGCAAACGGGCTAAAGTGGTTGAGTGGCCTCCTTCACTAAAGAAGGTATGTCTCGTCCAAGAGGGACCTGAGACTCCCCGCTAAAGTTTGGAGGTAAAAATATCAGTTATAGGGGCCCTAGTGGGCTTAACAACCAGTCGGTCAGATCCCCCCATAGAGGTAATCCTCCATAAAGGTTGTGTGTTGTCCGACCCCTATCTGACCCAAGGTACAAGCAGAATAACCCCTGCAAGTAACCTATGAGATACCTAAGTCAATAAACTAATAAACCATTGTATAACCGATGCACAAGCGAGCAGTCGTAATTCTGTATTACCGTATGGGCAGGGTAGCAAAGCCCGAAACCTTGAAAGAACCGCCTCTCACAGAGGTATGGGTACTAGCAAGATCCTCAAATATGAATAAATTCACAGAAATATCTATGAAGCTAGGTGAGTATCCGGGGGTTATCCCTTCAACTAACTTCGCGCGACCTCGTTATTAACTCCAGTGTGAGCGAAGCCTCCTAATCTTACCAATTATACAATGGAATTCTCATCTCCCTGTCTCAGACACATATGTTGATTTAATTGCCTTGGAGAAGTTCACTCACAAAATCCTATTCCAAGTCACTAAATCCTAGACTATTTTGTGCACCCTAAAAATAAAATCGTGACTCATCAATTTTAGTTTAAAGCGTAAATTTTATTGGTCGTGATTACTCAAAAGGGTATGGAAGTGAAACTCATAATATTATGACTCTGCAAGAAAATAAATATGAATATAATGCAAAGTCTAATTTTAACTTTTCAATGAATGATATGCATGTAAAACAGTGCAATTTTCAATTTCAACTCTGCAATTCAGAAGTAAAATGCAATATTTCACTAAATACACTAAGCTAGTGATAAAGATTCAAAAGACAAAAATGCCAAGTAATGTAAAATGCCTATTTTTTTTGTATTTTCAATATACTAAAAAGAAAATGCATGGACTAATAAGCAACCTAATATATAAATTCTACTGTGTATAAAAAAAAATAACTCAAGTAGAATACCAAACAACCAAGCAACATCCCATAGTTCAAGGACAAATAAAAAATGAAAAATGATGGGAAAGACTATGCCCAAAATTCAACTCCAAACAGGTTTCCTGTCAACCTAGAGAAGCTCAACATGCACTACAAAGACCTAAGAAGGCTAAAAAATCATTAAATCCCACGCAACACCCACCAAACCAAGAAACCAAGAAAGGAAATAAGGTGTACGCGATTGTTCAGGGAAACATAGCATATATACCCAGCTTGTACTGAGGCAACATGTGTGTGTACGTGACTGTCAAGGAAATAGGGTGAGTACAGGATTGAAAACAAGGCCAGGCAAGGGTAAAAAGGCTGAAAACTTAGACCCAGAGTGAACAGAATCTGTGAAGCAGTGATACGGCAAGAAACACAAAGGAAAAAGAGAAATGCAAGGAGAAAAAGTACTTCAAACCCTTAGAAATAATATCTCTCCCCGGTGGAGTCGCCAATTATGTTACAAGGGAAAAACTCTCTATGGCCAGGGTAAACCACAACAGACAGGTATGACTGTAGAAATCTACTCAATTCCAACATATACTATATAAACCAATGTGCAAGCGAGATAAGAAAGAAGCCTACCTCGTTCCAACGTTTGATGATGTTCCACTGTTGAGTACTTTGACCCAAAGCTTTGTACCTACAACAAGTTCTCAACAAACAATCAAAGAAAGTATATAGTGATAATATAAAGGGGTTAGCACATTAGATAGCATAATCCATTAATAAACATTACAAACATGCCCATGGATAATAATCATATATATGCATGATACCAATTGGATGGGAAAGGATTATTTCTATTAATAAATGATCAGCAGAAGCGAGAACATTACAAACTTTCATGTCGGCACGGTTCGAAACCAAGAAACCAAGTTCCTTCCAACTAGGCCTCCACCACTTCAATCCTGTACCAAAGGCAAGCTCATAGAAAAGAGACAATGAGGTTCTCTCAACAATAGGGAAAGAGCTTGGGGGGTTAACACTGTGTTCAGACTTGAGGGACAAAGGGATGCAGACTCAATATGAAGTAATTTCTCCAAAGTAACTTTGCTCTCAAATTTGAATGTTTTCTCCTCTTTTCCATAGCTCGAAATTGTGTTCTTATAGCCTTTAAAATGAAACTGAAGGGCCGAGTCGAAACGTTTCCAGTATATGGAAGGCCAAGGATTAGAGATCTCCTATCGTGACATGGAAACCCGACTTCATTTTTGTATTTTTTGGCACAAATCCTGATGTACATGGGTTGTAGTGGAGCAGTCTGCATATGCACATGTTGTATAGTAGATAGGGTGCGTATATGTGGAAAAATATGTATTTTTAGCTCTGGATTCATCAAAAAGGGATGACAAGTCTGCATAGCGAAATGGAAAAAGGCCCTCTGTGCAAGATAGCAATGGTGAGGCAAATATTGCTATAACAATATTAGGCTAGATAGCGCTAGAGAGAGAAACCAAGAATCACCCCAAAAGATTATCCTTCCATTCTTGTAGTTGCATCTCCATAATTGCGCTATACTTGAGAGAGAGAGTGAAGTGAGTGTGTAAAATGAGCTCAATAGCCTCTCATTTATAGTCCTTCTTGTCACCTGTCTAGGCTAACTTCTCTTTCTGGAGGGTAATACTTCAATATTATTTATTCTACTGAGCCGACTTGTCTTCTAGGGATTTTACACATATGGTTATAATTTCTCTTGCTTCCAAAATATTCTATTCTAGCCAAAGGTTACACATGGAGGTTAATACCTCCCGTAGCTACCATAATATCAAAAGATTTGACATGAGTTAAGATTGAAATTGTTAAGTTCTTTACCCTTGATATTGAAAAACATAAACATATTTACTAAATCAAAATTATCATAAAGTGAATTTCATATATGTTTTATGCATGATAATATTTCACTAGAGGGCTTAAACTTGTTGGCACACTTTGATACCTTTTATCTTGGATTGCCTTGTTGATTAGGATTATCAAGAGGTAAAATATTGTCTATTGTTGTTATTGTTTTATTTATATTTCATAGTATACCTAAGGTTGAAAACTCATAGAGTTAATATCCAAGAAACCTCTAGGAAAGAGGTGAAATTATCCAAGTTTCATTAGTTTCCTTACCAAAAACTTCTACATGGTATCAGATATTTTAGGGATAAGATCACTCTCGGTGTAAGAGGGAGTTGGTATTTTAGCTATGGTGTACCTGGAAGAGGTGCTTGACCTTGATAAGTATGTTGGGTGTGAAACCCTAGGTTGTTCAAGAGAAGTAATTAGACCCTTAGAAGGGTCATTTCTGCTTCATATTGCACATTTTTCAAGATGGATATGGCTATGGTCTCTTTCTTGTCCATTGACATCGTGTATAGTGTTGGTTGGTATGTGGATAATGGAGCTTCAAGACATACAACATATGACATGTCATTATTCAACATATTTCAGAAGCAAGAGGGAGGCATGATGTGGAGTTTAGTGTTGATGCTACTTATCCTATGAGGACTTGGTACCATTTTCTTCCAGATGCCTTCAGGTGACGTTCTTGAGTTGAATTATGTTCTATTTGTTCCTCATTTGAAGAAGAATATTATTTCATTTTCTTGTATGACAAATGTATAGTGGATAATTGCATTTGAGTGCCAACAACACACCATCAGTGATTGCATTCTAGTTAATCCAAGGAATTTGGCTACAAGGGTGAGAGAGGGTGACATTTATAGGTTATTCGTTGATCTAGTGGAAAACGTAAATTCCATTGAGAGGTTGGATGAACATTCTAGATTTGAGGAGGCACATGTAGACCATGCATAGTGGGATTTCATGGAGGAAAGTTTAAAACCTATTGTGGAATCAAGGATTGATTCTAGGCTTACAATTGATGGGAGTGTTGTATAGTACAAGGAGAGGCAGTGTATATGATTTTTTAAGAGGTTGTATACGATCCAATCGTAAAAACATATAGCCATTGTTTTATATATGCATTCTTGAAGTGATTTTACCACTATTCTAGAGAATAATATAGACATGTCCTTCATAACAAAAGGCATAAAATTGTATTCAAAAGAGACGAATTCTAAAACAAAAGTAGTTTCTTCCTAATCCTCTTTTGGCCTTGTTTCACCTTGGTAGGTGTCATGATTCTCTAGTAAGTGTCCACCCTTAGGGAAAGGGTTGCAATCGGGAGTTTCCTCAAAGGGTCACCGTATCATCCCAACTCATCATTACCATTTTTCGTCACTTCTTCCCCTCCGTGTCCCGATCTTCTAGGTTTTCTAGCCTATTGACCCAAGAAGGGATTGTACCTAATTTCATTGGAAGAAGGGGATGAAGACCCAAAGGATTGTCACTGGAAAAAGATAAAATCAAATCATAAACCTTCCAAATTATTTTCCAAGGATCCCGAGAACAATGAAATGTTTCTCACAAACAATTGAGGGACCCGTAAGATAAATAATTAATTAAAAATGCCAACCAAGGTAGAGCGTGTTTTTCATGCTTAGGTAGAGGTTTGACACATCATATTCAACTTGGGGAAGCAAAATGTGACCAAGGTAGAGTTAAGGTGGGAAAAATTTTTCATGCGTAGGTAGAATCCCCACCTTATCTTCAACTTAGAAACATTTTAATAAATTTATGGAAAAAAGGGCTTGGAAAAATCATGCATTGCGGACGAAGGGAAACAAGCCCTCTACAAAGGTACCCATAAATGAGACAATATGAGATCTTGTATGTCATGAAGTTATAAGCATATAAGTCTAACCCCTTCCACCATGTATCCATTACATGACCTATAAAGGATCACCGTTGGAAACATCCCCTACTTGAGGGATTGGTTCACCCAATATGGCATTATGACACCCCTCCCATATCTAAACTTGACCAATTGCTTAGGGTCTTTGAGAACTTGTTTAATTTGAAAAGGTTTATTTTATGCACATGTTTAGGTGTCTCTTGTATTAATTGTGATTTTATTTGGCATGATGCATTTGACTTGAGACCCTTGGAGGGAGAATTCACTTGTCTTGGAAGGACCTTGTTTGATGGACGTTTGTGGAGGAACAAGCCTAGCTTGGGCCTTCATTAGGGCATGAATCCCATAGGTTGGATGCCATGACCACACATTGGGAGAAGATATATGATGAATGTTTCCTTTGGAGGCATGAGAATACATATTGGATGATGAGACATTTCCCCCCTTATCCAAACGTTTGACCTTGGAAGGTCAAAACATCCTTTTCTAGGGAATGATATCACTTTCAGGGGCTAGGGTTTAGTGGTGATTGGAGGTTTTGATTATGACATGGAAAATAACCTTGAAGGAGGACCCCATTGCATGAAGTAATGGCCTGTGTAGGCCCAACATCTCCCTCAAATAAGCTCAATGGTTCACTCCATGTGCCAAAACGTCACCCCCAGGGGATATGACGCCATCTTTAGGGTTTTTCTTTCTTGTGTAAAATAAAATTTGAATTGTAAAGGGTAAATTAGAGGAGGTCAGCCTACCTAATTGTGTTTTACCCTAATGATATGTGGACAAACTAATTTTAAAGGCCTCCTATAAAAGGAGGCCTAAGAAATTTCATTTTATCATAACTCTCTCACTTGAGAATTACATACTTGGATGAAATTTGAGCCTTTTTTGGGAATTTGTTCTATCTATCTCTTGTGAAAATATTATGGATTCTCATACTTGTCTATTGTGGAGCTAAAGTCGTGTGCTACCTTATTGGAGACTTGTTTGCATGTTGATGGATATTTCTTGGTAGAAAGGGTTTTTCTTGCTTTCTATTGGAATTGGTAAGGAATTTTCTTAATATTGTTGGTAATTTCTACTTATTTCAAAGTTATTATTGCCTAAAAACCTTGGAGGAGTATAAGGGAATACACCCTCCAAAAATTCTATCATAATTGTTGTTGGATAAGTCATTTTTTCAAGGTTGCTAGGATGAGTAAAATGGCTTACTCCCTCCTAGATTTACCTTGTTACATTTGATTGTTATAGGGAGTAAAATGGCTTACACCCCTAGAGAAGTAGTAAGTCTAACTCTTACATACAAGACTCCATAATCCAATATACTAGGCACTCATCTACTTGCATTGAAGAAATAAAATCATTGCATAGAAATACACGATTTTTGGAGATAATACATTTGTTCAAATTGGAATCTTTTCTTAGTGCCACAATATTTTTTGAGCCACTAAGGCATCTAATTTAGAATTTTTATTCTCTTGTTGCAGTTAATTAAATGCTACAACCATTAGGGATGTAGGAAAACACTCTTAAACTCTTTCTTTACTCACTAATCTACCATTGAAATTTGTTTACAAGTTGCCATATTTAATCCACTTGTCATTGGCTATCTTTTGGGTGGATTGTTGGTTGATTTTCATGGAAAGATATTGTTGTTGTAGCCATTTTTTGCTACGTCCATAAGGATTCTCTAATACTTTTCTGATAATGTCATTTAGCAGCCCTGTTTCACCATCAAAGTTTGTTCTTAAGTATTGGAAAGTTATCTACATGTTTAGTGAAATCTATCTACATGTTTAGTGTTTGATCATCCAACAATTCTTTCATAATTTTGATGCCTAATTTTGAAATCAAAAAACTTTTCCATTGCTAATATACATATTTTTTACTGCTGCAATTTAGTACAACATGCTTCACTTACTTGTCCCCTTAATTATTTGTCTTGTGTTTCAATCAATTGTCTTTTCTTGAGAAGGTATAACATTATCTTGCACGTACACAACACATTGGAAACCTCCCCTAATCAATAATAATATTTTACAACCCTCTTTCCACTTCCAAACTTGACCTATAGGGGTTTCACTCACCATTACTACGCTTTTCGTTTCAATCCCCCTAAGGTCATCGAGATTCCCCCCATGTGGTGACTTATCATCACTAAAGTGAGGGGATTATCTATCTAAGGTGACAGTGGGTAGCTACTCCTGTAGTTGTCACACTTTTGTGGATTGGATCGGGCTTTCTCCAACTTGCAATATGTGCGATAACATTTTGGAACTATTGTCGGGGAGGATTTTGAATCCTCTTCCATGCCCTAACGATACTTTTGCAAGATTTGATACCGAATCCTTTACCCCTATCTTTCCTGGAGACTCCACTTGAGGAAAAGTTCCCTTTCCTTTCTTGGTGAGCTATTCATAAAGTTCATCTAGTGAATCCACCATCCTGAAACCGGTCATGACGACTACCCAACGGATGGAATACCCTATCCCCCCACCTCCACCTAAAAGTCCTAAAAACATATCCAAACCTCCTGATTATTTACCCTCTCCTGCCTCCCCAGGTCCTTTGCCTTTGTCCATGCCTTGTTCTCCAAGCACTCTCCAAAAATAGTGGGTCAAGGATGCATACAAGCTTTTAGATATGGTGAATATTCTTGGATCACCTCATAAGATCCCAAAGGGTTTCAAGGAATGTCTTCCCACATTTTCAAGAGAGGACTCGACTATGACCGAAAATAATTTGTATGTCTTTCTTAGTGTTTTTAAACCTTATGAACTATATGAATATGTACTAATGATACTTTTCTCTTATTCTCTCATTGGGAAGGCCAAAACGTGGTATAACAATATTTCACTAGGGGAAATTACCAACTTGGATGTCTTTCAAAATATTTTCATTAAGAGATTCAAAAAAAGAAAAGATTACATATCCCTTTATGATCAAATTTATCACTGCAAGAGGAAACCGAAAGAAAGCATATATTCTTTTAATGACCGATTCAACACTCTTGTAAAAATATTTCCCCAAGATTACAATCCCACTCAGAATATTGTCCTCAAGTTTTACATGTCGACCATAAATGACCCTTGTGACCATATGATAGGAGATAATTTCCCTTTTACCTTGATTGAATCCCAAGAAAGGGCATGCAAAATGGATGAAAAATTAGCTTCCTCTTTCCATCGGGGTGATGATTTCCTTGAAGAGGTAATGCAAATAAATCAATTTACTAGCTTTATCACTTCACCTGCCGACTTTCTCCATGTCACCAAGGCCTAATTTCTCAAGGAGAAAAAATAGGCTTCCAACAAAGTTGTTGGTCAAATTATAGGTTTTGTGAGAAATGGGGAAGGTCTGAAACCTAGAATAATGTCTCCCCCAGTCGAAGAAAGGCAGGAAACTGAGAAAACCCTAGCAGCGCAAAGAGAAGTAGAGAGTCGATTGCAATATGTTCAAGAGAATCTATCTCCACCTTGTCAGCAAAAGGGACCTCTCACCTTGAAAAAATGGATCAGAAAATTCCATCACAAGAGATGAAACCCATAAAGGGGTTATTATAGAACCATTCAAACACTACATTGATTCATTCCGTCAATTTTTCGATGAAGGAATCAAAAACACCTTTATCTTGGAAAACTCTTTGTTTCAAGATGAAGAGAAAAAGGATGGATGTTTGGGTTTGTATTTTGATGGTGCAAACTCAATTTCAGGGTCAAGAGATGGGGTGGTCCTAGTATCACCAGACAAAGAGGATACTCTTTTCTCATACAGAATTGAGTTTAATTGCACTAACAACATAGCCGAGTATGAAGCCCTCATTTTGGGTTTGAACCTTTCTATTGATATGAAAATCAAATCCTTACACATGGGAGGGGACTTAGATTTCATTGTTTCACAAATCAACAAGGATTTTGCTACAAAGAACCCAAGGTTGAAACAATAAAGAGATATTGTGCTCCCATGAAAATTTTTGATGACTTTTCGATTGAAGCTATCCCTAGAGAAGAGAATCATCTGGTAGACAGCCTTGCAGTATCCGCTTCTACTCTACAAAATTTCAAATAAATTGGTCTCTACAAAGTAGAAGTCAACTTCGGGTCCTCAATACCTGACAACTTGGAGCACTGACATGTCTTTGTTAATGAGCACAAAATATTACGTTTTCTCCAAAATGAGGGTGAATTCTCATAAAATCAGATAAACCTTTTGGCTAAGGAAACGAACATTGAGATTATAGATCTACCTGATGGACCCTTACCCTGAGGAATAATCCCCTTAGAGAGGTTGTTTGATCTAAATGACATGTATAAGGGGAAGACTTCAAGAAAAATCGATGATGAGGTCATTGAGTCTAATATTGACACCAAGGAAACCCCAAAAATGGTTAAGTTTGAGAAGGGGTCAACTTCCAACGAAAGGGAAAATTTGATAGCCCTCATTAGGGAATTTAAGGATGTTTTATTTTGGTCATATGAAGATTTGAAGGTTTACCGATAATATGTTATACAACACGATATTCCCCTCAAGGAAGTCACAAAAAGTTTCAGGCAAAATCTCAGACAAATGAATCAAAGGTTGAACCGCAAGTCTAAAAGGAGTTGCAAAAGATGGTTGAGGAAAGGATAATTGAACCTATCAGGTACTCATTCTGGATATCCAATACCGTAATTTTCTAGAAAAATATTGGTGATATTAGGATATGTGTTGATTTCATAAATTCGAATCCTATAATATTATGGGCTTGGTTTATTGAAAAATTTCCCTCAAGTTTGGTTGGCAGATTTTGTCAAATAGTTTAAAGACAGTTTTTGGCACAGGGGCAGACCTAGGGTTCAACTCTTAACAATGCACCAACAAAACCCCGACTATCATCCCTTTCGAAAACACCTGCGAAGCAGGTGAAGTCTCACCTGAGGTAGAAGCAGGGGGGGGTTACAGGACACAGGTGTATGTAATCAAGTTGGGACATAGATCTGTGATAATAACACTTCGCAGAATATTTTGTTAATGCTTAGGAAGTGACATGAATTAGTTTATTAACCTTATTAACATCGCATAACATAATCAAAGATAGATCTAGCGTAGTAACAACAACATATTATGCACCTTAAAGACTTATCACTTAGCACTGTGAATCAGATCTAGCATTTTAACATAAGAAAAGCATTTAAGAGACACATACATATCCATTACACATTCTCATCTAAGCACTAAGCAAAACATAATAGAGATAACATTGCACAAAGAAAACCATGAGACTCTAGATATACGTAGTTCACCCCAGGGTGGGGCTACGTCCACAAACCACTTCTCCTCTTTATTATTCACCAAATATTACACCCAATAACTCATGTGGACTAAGCCATAGAGTCAAGCTTCACACAAGACTGGAGATCTACGCACTAAGCACTAGATCCTCCGCCCAAAACTAGGTCAAATGCATAGAGCTAAACTCTCCATCACAACATTTATCACCTTCTACAAAATCATATTCGGGCACAAAGCCTCAGTGCACATACATTCCTTTGAACAAAGAAACTTGAACTACTTTCACTTCACTAGTTACTTTTACAATACATTCTTCTTTATTTATATTTTACAAACCCTTACAATAAGGCTTAAACATGCGAAAAACCCATGGGCCAACATCCCATAAACCTGTTACAAAACCCTAGAGGACCCTTTACTGGGTCCACATAACCCTCAAAATCGATGAGATCCGTGATCTCAGCTCCGCCTAGGAGCTCCTTCTTCGACCAATGTGTCAAGGTCCAAAAGTGGGTCAAAGCTGACCAAAGTTTCCCCAAAACTTGTTCGAGGGCCAACAAGCCCCCAACACTCACATGTGACTCATCCCAAGTCACTTAGGTGCAGAAAATGCTCCTTCAAAATCCTCGAGCTTAAATCGAGCTGCCTCAACTTGCTGCCTCACCTAAGCCTCCTGCTAAGCGAGTTCTTGGACTGTCTGCTCTGTAACAGGCCCTTCCAGGCGTTGTTCTACTACTGCAACTACTTGATCTAGTTGTGATCCCTATCCATCAATCTCATCGAACACCTTGCAAGCTTCACCATGCACAGGTTGTAGCTTCTACGCTACTTCCATTACCTTAACCTGGAGGGAAATGATCTACTACTATACTGCGCACTGCTCATGGGATCTCTTCATTCTTTTCACTGTGGTGAGCAGCTTCATCTGCGCCTGCAACAAAAATGCTTGTTGTTGTGCCTCCTGTAACTACGCTTCTAGCTTCCTTAGATATTGATCCTCGACAAGGCACTCATATGTGTGAGCGCTTATATCAGTCAATTGTTTACATTTCTAGGCGAGGGCTCTTATTCTTGCTACTGTTTTTTTGGCGGTCTCCTCCCTCTGGTCACACACCTCCAGTGGGGTGCCCGGTACTATTTGGGCCTCCAATTCTGTTATCCTAGCCTGAAGCTATTGGAGGGTCTCTATAAGCTTCACTACTTGAGCTTCGACTGACTCTTTCTCCTCCTGTGCCAAGCCTGGCACAAAGCGACATGTTTTACTCAACATGGCCTATTCTGTGAGAAAGTGCTCTTTTTCCCTCTGTAGCTGGGATTTTTCCTTATGAATCTTTGCATGAAGCTTGGCTTTCTCACTTTCATGGGTAGCTACATTGTCCTGCGCTGCTTCTAATTGTATTAGGACTTCGTCTTTATCCTTTTTCAAGGATTTTGTATCCTTCTCCTTCTCTTCCCGCGCTCTCTAGAACCGGGCTTTTATTGCATCTACAATCCTTCTCAATTGGGCTAGTTGATCCCCCACTTATGCAGTCTATGACGAGGAAGGTGCATATGGCACAATAGGTACTATGCGGACCAAGCGAACAACTTGTTGTACTTCCTTCAATTCCCTCTCAATCCTTCTGTATAAATCCTCATACTTCTCTCCATATCTCTGCAAGATGTCTTTAGAAGCATCCTCCATATCTCCACAGACCAGACTGATGTCGTCCCCGATGAGAGTGGCCTCCAACTGTGGCTTATTGGCACAATTTTTATTCCTTGCTGAAGGTTTCTTTGGAGAAACCTTCATCGTTGGAAGATCCCAGTAGGGGGATCTTCCGACGATATAGCTTCACCTCCTCCCTACTCTCTTCTCTTTCATCTCCTCCTCCCTGTCCTTATGCTTCATCTTCTCCTCCTCCTTTTGATTCGGACCCGTTATCTCTAGAAGCGTTGTCCTCTTCATCACTTTCTATGTCCTGGACTTCAGCCTGCTTTTTCTGCTTCGTCGTCCCATTGGACTGTCTGACATGTTCAACTCGTGTAACTATTGGTCTTCCTATGGTGTTAATGTCGGGTAATTTTGCATCAGTGACAGGTACAAGAAATTCCTCCATCCACTCCTTTGTAGTCTGGTCCATATCTTCATTTGTCAACTTGTAGTACGACTATAATTATTCCTGGTGTTCATCTCTTCATGCGGTGATGTAGATGAAATGGGGATCAACGCAAAACTTTGCTATGATTCAGTACTGATGCAGGGTGTGCAGTGTCATATGCGGGAATGATTTGATGGCAACCTTCAACTACTGGAAATATCCATGAAACACAACATTGGATTGCCAGTGCTTCGTCATGTCGTTGGTATACCATAGGGTGGAAAACTGAGCAGTTGATGGCTCCGAAGGTTCGATCTATGGAAAAGTGGCTCGTTCAGGAATTTTCCAAGAAACAAGTGCGATCAAAATGATTAACCAATTGTAATGGAATTCGTATCCCAAGTCTTGGGATTCATTGAAATCCTTCTCTAGCTCATTGGCGAGGTAGTTTTCCCAGTTCATCTGCATGCCCTCCACACACTTTCCTGCGATGTCCACCATGAACTCAGTGACCTGTGTGGGATGGTTCTTCCTCACGAACTTGCCAACTAGGAGTTGGCAAGCAAGGTGCACTGCGCCATCCTGTATAGAGGATACCTTGTAACCTCACTTTCCTTTTTCTACCTCTCCATAAGCTTGCTTGATGCACTGCACCAGGGAATGGTCTGAGGCCTTCCCTAGATAAAACTATTGAGGGTCAGGACCCTTCACACTTAAACCTGTGATCCGGTGGATCAATATTGGATCCACAATAATATTTCTGTCGAGCCATAGATATCCGCCATGATAGCACGACAGGAGGATTTTAACACAAACATTAACCTCTTGGTGGCATCCAAAATGCAGGATCTTCATCACATTCAACATGGTGGACTGCGTCAACCCATTGATCCATGGTTGTGAGATGAGGTGAGGTTTCTTCCCAGTTTTATTCCTTAGGTAGCGATGGGGAGCTAACATGGCGTGTTTCTTCCGGTATCCTAAATTGAAGTCATTGTTCTTCCATAGCGGGATCTGCTCTAATTGACTCCCGACTATGCAAATTCCTTTTGGAATGTACACAGTGAAAATGGAGTACTCAAAGTCTCGAGGGATACTATCACAGTTAATAGCACCAGCCAAAGGTGGAATATATTCAGGTAGGATCAACGGGATCTGCTTCGCATTAGCCAGATCACTGCACTGCTTACTTCATTGCTCAGTTATGGGGTTGACACAGATGGAATGACGTCCAGTCGAAGGGGAAGACTACATTACCCTAGTCAACGATGCCTGGATACCTTTGGATATCGGTCTAGAGGCCATTAGCTTCTTAAGTATTTCTTCGACATACTTCTCCAATTCACTAAGTTCGCCCGACATTCTAGTTTTTAATAGACAGGAGGGGTAGACAAACATACATGAAGGGTAGACAAACGGAAAGGCGGGGTCTAGTTTCAGATAGCACAACTTGACACTTGGACAATTCTTTACTTAGATCAGTCAGTCATGGGTAACAAAAATTGGTCCCAGCGCCGCGATCGACGAGTTAAATAAGCGGGGTATTGTAACGGATATTCCAACGACCAAGAAATGCTTCCGTCAATGTAAATCTATTTGTTATGGCGGAGTCTCAATGTCCCAAAAGCAGTCCATAAGCCCATAAATGTGTTTTCTAACCATTTTGGAGCGTCCTTCTAATGGTTAGGGTGCCTCCAAATGATCATATAACTTCGCCAGGGCGAAGTCCAATTCTGTGTGGTCCTACTGTTCCAGCAAGTTTCAAATCTTGTGAACCTGCCTCATGCGAGGTTCCAATCTGCGAAGTCTTCCATCTGGTTTCTGTAGGTTCTTGTAGCTTTTCCAACTTAGATTTCTTTTTATTGAGCTTCCTTGCCTTCTTTCTTGTTATCTGAGTCTCTCCAACTGTTTCTGGAATCCTCTTTCCATTTCTATTCTTATCTTCCCCTAGAGTAGTGGCTTCACACTGTTGAGGTGCCCTCAAAGGGTCTGAAGTTAATATCCCTTTTCTTAACACTTCTTGAGTGGACATACTTATTTCTTGGATAGATATTTCCTTCAAGCCTTCTTGCATTCTTTCAACCTTGACAGCTAATTCTCTTGCCTTTTGTCCCTCCTGCATTATTACTTTTCTCTGTTTCTTTGACTTATCCTCTCGTTCTTCTATTAGTCGGTCTATTTTCCTAGCTATAAAATCCCTTAATTCTTGCTTTTCCTTTTCGGTACCTTCTTCCTCTTCTTTCCTTTTGATCTGATCCTTCTCAATCCAAATCTTACCTAACAATAATGGGAAAGGGGTGTTGTTCCCAATAAACCGAATGACTTCAAATTCTTCTTCAGTCAATGTTCCATGGACAATAATAGGTACATTAGTAACTCTTCCACATAAGGTTATCATATTTCCCTTAAACAAGCCTATCCTTCCTAATGAAGGTACCACAGTAGGCTTTCCCAAAATTTCCCAAGTTTCTTCTGTCATAGTATTCACTTGTATTTCATCATCCAAGACACAGTCTATGTCGAAGTTTTCTATTCTTGCACTTATGCATTGTTTTGCTTTCATAATTTCTGGTACACTGACATCTTTATGAACATCCATCCTTTCTTTCAACTGTAATATCATAGTCTGAACTTCCTCTGATCCTTTCTCTTTATGACTCTCTATCATTCCTTTAGTCTCTTGACTTTCTTCATAGTTTTCTTGTCTCATGTTCATTCCTTCAACTTTAGCAATAATCCTTGAACAATCCTCAACCTCATGACCAACAACCTTACAACAAAGACAAATAGGGCCTACCTCAGGACATTCCTTAGCAAGATGTCCCGACCTTCTGCAATTATAACACAATGTCAATACTCTTTTTCTTTTAAATGTTCCCCAACCTTTTTTGTACTACGCACTTCCCCTAGGATCATAGTGTTGGATCTACAATCCGCAAAAATTCTTTCTAGGTTCCTGCATCCACTTATTAGTCCAAAAAAAAATTCTATGCATAGGAATAACATATCTTTCTTCATTTCCATTAAATTTACTCAAATCAACTATTTCTTTCAACTGCATCCTAGCCTTCAAACTAGGACATAATCTATTAAACATATTTAAGTTCATGCTTTCAAAACAAAAATTTTCACTTATCTTTCTCTTGCCAAAGCGAAAAGATTGATTCTTTAGGATCTTACCTCTTCTCTTCAGATCAGATTACTTTCTTAGCACAAAGCTATGTAATTCAAATGGAGTACTATGTACTTCAGCAGTAGATCTGCGCACATGTCTTCTTTTTTTCTTTACTTCAATTCCCAACAATCATAGTTCTAGGTCCCGGCAATGGAACCATTTGTTGGCATAGGGGAAGACCCAGGGTTCAACGATTAACAATGCACCAACAAAACCTTGACTAATAGCCCTTTCGACAACACCTGCGAAGAAGGCGGAGTCTCACCTGAGGTAGAAGCAGGGGGGGTTATAGGAAGCATGTGTTTGTGACCAAGCTAGGACACATATTTTTTATAATAACACTTCACATAATATTATGTTAACTCTTAGGAAGTGGCATGCATTATTTTATTAACCTTATTAGCATCACAGAACATAATCAAAGATATATCTAGCATAGTAACAACAACAGATTATGCACCTTAAACACTTACCACTTAGCACTATGAATCAGATCTAGCATTTTAACATAAACAAATAATTTAAGCAACACATACATATCCATTACACATTCTCATCTAATCATTAAGAAAAACATAACAATTATAACATTGCACAAAGAAAACCATGAGACTCTAGATATATGTGGTTCACCCCAGGGTGGGGCTACATCCACAAACCACTTCGCCTCTTTACTATTTTCCAAATCTTACACCCAATCACTCGTGTGCAGTAATCCACAGAGTCTAGCTTCACACAATATTGGAGATTTGCGCACTAAGCACTAGATCCTCCTCCCAAAACTAGGTCAAATGCATAGAGCCAAACCCTCTATAACAACATTTAGCACTTTCTACAAAATCATATTCTGGCACAAAGCCTCGGCGCACATACATTCCTTTGCACAAATAAACTCGAACTACTTGCAATTCACTAGCTACTTTTACAATACATTCTTCTTTATTTATATTTTACAAAACCTTACAATAAGGCCTAAACATGGGAAAACCCCATGGGACGACATCCCATAAACCCGTTACAAAACCCTAGAGGACCCTTTACTGGGTCCACATAACCCTCAAAATCGGTGAATTCCGCGATCTCAGCTTCGCATGGGCGCTCCTTCTTTGATCAATGTTTCGAGATCCAAAAGTGGGTCAAAGCTAACCAAAGTTTCCCCAAAAATTTGTCGAGGGCCAACAACATTTTATAACAACAATCTAATTAACAACAAGAGTAGAACATATTAATAAGAGAACAAACATGCAACAATTTTCTTTATTCTTTCATAGAATAGGAGAAGGGATACATGATAAAATCTAACACAACCAATTTAGAATTACTTTTAGCACAAAATATCGGCACCCAACAGTAGTTAAATAACACAAGAATAAGCTACATCAATTAATAATTGAACCTGGTCCAAAAATTTGGAGGATCTGACAACTATAGGCACTACATTTCTATGTTTGAGCTTGCAGGAAAGATCTAATTGTAATGATAGTCTATCTAATATGTGAGGATGCGCCCAACAAGTAGTTTAGTGCTCAGAATGAGGGAAATTTGTTGTCAGTGAGTATATCAACATCTCACAATCAACACATCCATAATTGCAGTCAGTACATCCAGCTATGGAAATACGCTTCCAGATGTAGATAAATGCACCCATAGTAGAGTATAAAGTGCCCAAAAGATGGAATATAGCACCCATCAATAAGAACTCGATTCTCTTCTGAACGTTACGCCCAATAATAGAGGATTAGACCCAGAATGAAGGGAGAATGCGCCCAGCAAGTATAAAAATGCCCAACTGTAAAATAATGCACCCTTCATATAGATGGCACCCAACAACAATAAATAAATCACCCTTCAATGGAAAATCCATCCCACAATAAAAATTCTAGCCGCCACACCAAATAAAATCAACCACCAACTTAAGAAACTCAACTGCAATAAGATAAATCTTAGTAGCAATGAAGTTCACTAAATAAATCTGAGTGATTTCCTCCCAAGACTAGTTAGGGTGTATCTTTGCAACACTGAAACTAGTAGATGAACAAGGGTTTCCAAAAACCCTAGACTCTTTCCTCAAGAGCTCTCAAAAAACTATTTTCCAAATGGGTGAATGCAAGAATGAGGGGCGCCTCCTCATTTCCCCTCTTTTATTTCCCCATTGAGTTATTTCCCACTCACTTTACTTTTTAATTTTATTTTTAAAGTCACTTTATGCTTGCACACTTTATAATTTTTAAGTGACTTCATTTTCCTAAGACCCATGTCCCCCTTTTTCCCTTTTTCACTTTATGAAGTTATTTCCTAGGGAAAAGTTGAGTTCCCTAGGTAACTTTTCCGAGTTATCCTACGAGAACCAAGTTAGGCTAGTGGAACCACTCCTTATGACTCCTAGGCAAATGGGGACATTGCAATCCTCCCCACCTGAGATTTATTTTCCTAAATAAATTGCAATCCATGATGTTGCAATGTATGTTATTCTTCCCAAGTGGTGTCCTCGATAGGAATATTTTTCCATTTGATCAGGTACTCTTTGATTCTCTTGTTCCTTAATTTCTGCTCTCTAGTCTCCGGAATTAGAATCAACTACCCCTCCTCATCCAATGGTGGTAGATATATAGAGGTGACAACATGTTGTCCCACTACCTTCTTGAGGCATGAAACATGAAATACATTATCTATCTTACACCCCTCTTGAAGCTCTAACTCATAAGATACCTCCCTGACTCGCCTCAAAATCCTGTAGGGACCATATAATAGTGGCTTCAATTTATCTGCCCATTTCATCTTGAAGGATGATTGCCTATATGGCTACAAACGGAGGTATACCAAGTCTCCCACCTCGAAACTGCACTCCAATCTATGCTTATCGACATACTTCTTCTGTTGATTTTGTGTCATTTGTAGGTTATCTTTGAGAGTTTGCAAGATGTCCTGACTCTCTTGAATCCAATATTTGGATTTGGGTGCCTGACTGTCCCCGAATGCTTGATCCACAAAGGTGGTGGTGTCATAACCATACAAAACTTTGAAATGTGCCATCGTGATCGACATGTGATAAGTGGTGTTATAGCAGTTCTCATCCAAGTGTAGCCATTTGATCCACACCTTTTGTTGCCCTGATACATAATTTATAAAATACCCCTCAAGCCATTTGTTCACAATTTTTGTTTTCCCATCAGTCTGAGGGTGATAACTGGTACTAGGCATTAATTCTGACCCTATGAGTCTGAACAACTCCTTCCAGAAACCCCCCATGAATCTATTGTCTCGATCACCGACAATTGTATTGGGAAGCCCATGTAGTCGAAATACCTCTTTGAAGAACAATTCTTCTACCTGCACTGCAGAGTATTTGGAGGATATGGAAAATAAATGGGTGAATTTAGTAAGCCTTTCAACCACCACGTAGATACAATACTTCCCCTAAACCAGCGGCAACCCTATAATAAAATCCATCAAAATGCTTTCCCATTTTTGTTCAGGAATGGAAGGTGGTTGGAGAAATCATGTTGGATGGGTATGTTTTGCCTTGTTCTACTGACAAATGTGGCACTCCCATACAAACTTGAATACATCATTCTTGAGACCCTTCCAAGAGAACCTCTCCTGAATTTGTCTATAAGTCTTCAGGTATCCTAGATGGCCTGCCAAAGGAGAAGTATGTGTAGCATGCATAATTTTGTCTCTCAACTGAGATTCTGGTACTAAATAGATCTGGTCCTTATAATATGATGCCTTCAATAACCCTGTACCTTTCATTAGATACCTAACCATCAAGTATCTCACAAGCTAACTTGTTTTTGGAGTATTCTACCAATAGAAGTGCCTTCCATTCCACTAAAATCTCCACAAGAGAGAGAGTGGGTATCCTGGATAGGGCATCAACAACCACATTATTTTTTCATTTCACATACTCAATTTAAAAATTGTAGGCTTGGATTTTACTGATCCATTTTTGTTACCTCTCACTTAGCTCCTTTTGATCCATGAGGAACTTCAAGATATTATGATTGGTCTTTACCTTGAACCTGTTTCCCACCAAGTACTGTCGGAATTTGGTCAAAGAATGCATTATGACCAACATATATTTGTCAATATGGAGTAATGTCACTCATACTCTCGGATTTTGCATCTCTCAAACACAATTGGGTGACTGATTTGCATCAATACAACTTATATCCCAATTCCTGAAGCATCAGACTCCAAGACAAAGGGCTAAGTGAAATCAGGGAGTGCTAAAACATGGCATGAACTCATCACCTGCTTCATTTTATCGAATGTCTCCTAGGCCTCCTTTATCCAAATGAAATCCCTCTTTTTAGTGAGATTGGTCAAAGGCGTTGTCAACTGTGAGAATCCTTTAAAAAAATTCTTGTAGTAAGTGCATAGGCCAAGGAAACTCTTTATTTCTGTCACGTTCCTAGGAGTTGGCCACTCAATGATTTCCCTGATCTTTTCTTGGTGCACCTGTACCCTATTCACCCCAATCACATGCCCCAAGTAGATCATCTTTGTCATACCAAACTCCCACTTGGATTCCTTTTCATACAATTTTTGACTCTCTATAATACAAATTACTTCATCAAGATGCCACATATGGTCTTCCCATGTTTTGTTGTATATGAGGATGTCGTCAAAGAAGACCAATAATAACCTCCTCGACTTCTTATTGAACACATGATTCATGCACGACTGGAAAGTGGCAGGGGCATTAGTTAGCCTTAATGGCATGACCATAAAATCATAATTCTCGTTGTGGCATTGAAAGGCTATCTTAGTTATGTCCTGCTCTCGTACCTTAATCTGATGATACCATGATCGAAGATCAATCTTCAAGAAAAAATTGTCTTCCCTAAGTTCATCCATTAATTCATCGATCCTGGGTATGGGGTACCAATTCTTGATCGTCTTCTTGTTTAGAGCCCTATATTCAATACACATTTGTAGAGTACCATCCTTCTTCTTGACTAAGACAATGGAAGAGGAAAATAGGCTAGAACTAGGGCAGATGTGGCCCATTTTCAACAATTCTTTGATGGTTTTTTCAGTCTCGTTCTTGTAAAATTTAGGGTGTCGATAGGGGTTTGTGATAACTGCTTGGAACCCCTCTTCTAGCTCTATGATATGCTCAAAACCTCTATTAGGTGGAATTCTAGGATGAATGTCACTAAATACCTTATGATGTTTGTGGAGTAATACTTGTAAGTCCTCTGGAAGCTGCTGCAGATGGTCGAGTGGCTCTTTGTTAGAAATAAAACACTCTACAACCCACTCTGTATAACCATGCCTCATGATTGCCTCCATGTTGGGTGATGACACAATATTCGGTGGGTACTGGTGCATGGATCGTAGGACCACTTTATTTCCATCTGGGCATGTGAAATCCATCTCCATGGTCCTCTGAGCAGTTGTGTATCTCCCAATAGAGTAAATCCATTAAACTCCCAACACTACATTGGTGTCTGGTACATCCACCATGAAGAAATCACATGTCATGGAGTAGTTTCCCATGGTTATTGTGAGCTTGGGAATCCATTTGGTGCAACTTATCTAGTGGCCTCCTGGTATGACTACTGTGAACCCATTGAATTCTTCTGTCGGAATTCCTCTCCTCTCGACTAGGTTAGCGTCAATGAAGTTATGGAATTCTCACCCATCAATCAATATTGTCACCTTCTGCCCTTGTAGGACACCTCTAACCCTGAAAGTATGATATCTTGGAAATCCTGACATCAAGGCCATGACTGGGCCCTTAGCCCCAACCTATGAAGACTCCTCTACAGATATTGGATGTCCATGATGATGTGCCTGCTCCACCTCCTCATCCTCATCGTTGTCACTGTCAAATTATACCACAATGTAATGGGCCTTGCCCATTTTGTCATTTCCTGCACATATGTGTCCTAGTGCACATGGTTTCTGACAACTAAAACACAATTTATTTTTCCTCAATTCTCTGTTGGTCTCTTCTTCCAGTTTGGGATTTCCGGCCCAATCCCTTTGAGGTGGTTTTGTCTCTTTAGTATTTGGGGTAAAAATGGTTTTTGTCGGAAACCAGATTTTAGGAACTGCATCCTGCATGTCCCTAGCTCTTCTTATTGCATCTTGTAAAGAGGTAGGCTTGTAAGCCTTGACCCATCCTCGTAGAGGCTCTGATATCCCCTCAACAAACAACATCACCAAACAAGCCTCTGAAATGTCTGTCACCATCACAAAAACCCTCTGAAACTCCGATATATAATACTCTAGACTACCTTTCTTCTTGAGCTGAGCGAGCTCTCATAAGTGAAGCTCTGGATCCTTCCTGTTGTTGAAATATTGTAATTGCAAAGAGTATTTTATTTTTTTTTGAGTTATTATTCATTAGATCAATCCCCTTTTGTGGATTGATCATGTCAGGCATTGTAATTAACCAAATCCCCTTTTGTGGATTGGTCAATACCTAAATATATTATGCAAATTGAGAAGTCGGCCCCCAGGCTAATTAAAGTGGTTTTAACCACTAATAAGACAAGTCGACCCTTCCCAGTGAAGACACACCTTTTCAGCACCTGCCAATTTGTATAAATAAAGGAAGCCAATGCCTCATTTGATCTCTCACTTAGTGTGTAAATTTGGTAGATGCAGTTGGGAGAAGAAGGAAGAGAGAGGCACATTGCTCAGTGGAGGATATTTTATAGTGTTTGGTTTATTGTCTTGGCATTGTATTCGCTATCTATATTAAGGAATTTTTTGTTGGGTCTTCTCCCCCATGAGGGTTTCCCAGGATAAATGTTGTGTATATTGTGATTGTGTTTCTCTCAGTGATCCTACCTATGATATTTTTATCTATTAAATTGAAAAGAAACCTAATAATAGCTAAAAACTTAACATGGTATCAGAGCTAAGATGAAGAGAGAATCTTTCACTAGATAAAGAAAAATGTCATTGTTGTCGTACAAGAAAATTAGGGCTTTTGTTGAAGAGGAATATCATCCTAAAAACCATCTAGAAAAGTGTGCCCTAGCCTAGGGAACTCTTTAGCACCTTGAGCGCACATTTTCAATGGACATGACTCCTAGAAAGTGAAACCCTACTTTTCAATGGTACCAGAAAAATAGAAAACTAGAAGTACCAGAAGTACTAGAAGTACCAGGAAACCAGAACCAGTACCAGAAGTACTAGTCCAGATTTCCGCAAGCTCAATTTCAAGGGTTAAAATTTGGATTTTCAGAAATCCGATTACACCAGTTTACTCGCCTCATCTCAGTGCATCTAGCCCCTGGATCAGAATTTAAAAATTTGAAGTTTGAAAAATTAGGGTTTCCTCATAAAACCCTAAGTTGTAGTTGCAATTGCAGTTTCTGAATCAGTTGTAGTATCAATTGAAGTATCAGTTGCAGTACCAGTTGCAGTCACCCTTGAAGTTTTTAAGAGTTGGTAATTATCATTGTTTCTATCAGATGGTGCCACTACCTACAAGTACTGTCAGAGATATGTATTCACATATGTTTAAATTGTTAAGATTTAAAGGGTATTTGTAGGAGAAGGGATATCTCACCATACATCCAGAAGGATCTCAAGATCCAACACATTCAGAGGAATAATGCAACCCAGGTTTGATTATTATGACATGCATCTATTTGATATGACATTATTTTGATCTAGGTTGCATGTTGAAGCTATGACCATCATAATAACCTTTGGTCAAAATTAAAGTCAATGTATTAGATGGATTAAAGTTGAGATCATAGAGTTTATTATCTAACCCAACTTTCTGTCAAGATAACATATTGTCTTAGTATAGAAGACAGGTTGAAGAAATCACTTGTCATCTTGAGTGAAGGAGACTTGGAAGAAAATCAACACACTCATTCTTGAGGATAAGACTCTGGGTTCCAAGTTTGATTAATTAAGTTGATACGATTCAAAGTTTCACTTGACAAAGTTGATAACTACCCCATTACAAGTAAACACTATAGTTGAGGTAGCAGTCTTTGAAAAGTATTATACTTGGTAGCATGTGAGCATATCAAGATAAATGATTAATGTAATCATTTACCAGATACAACTAACATCTCCTCTAGGAGAAACTTCTTGTGTTCGTTCCAGTTTACCTTGGATGAATGTTTGATCACAACACTAGAAGAGTGTTGATCTCATTTCATATTGTATTTCTTACTTTTGATCCTTGTTTCAGACAGGTCACAAGTGAAATCTCTAAAAGAGCTACTGTGATGATTCTCTGTGCTATTGTTTTATTTACTACTATCAAAAGAGCAGTATTCTTGCTTGTTGTTTTGTTGACCTTGTTTCAGGTCACAGGTGATAACCATGAGGAAGCTATAGTGAAGTTTGCATAGGGAAACATATTATATGAGACATGAAGCAGACTATGTACATGACCATATACAATCATGTACCAAAGAAGATGAAGAAGAAGCTATCTTTTGAGATCCAGAGTATATCATATGAAGATTGATTGTAAGGAGAAGAAGGCTCCAAACATGACCAAACATTAGAACAAGAGATCATAGTAGACTTGTTCAAGGGATAATGAAGCCACCTTGACATGAAGCAGAATTCACTTGAAGTCTAACTCATCTTTTCATATTTATACTTGGTATTCAACACCAAGTATACCCCATAAGAGATGATGAAGTCTTTGTAGACTTAGAACAAATCAAGAGTAAGCCTGATCTCAGAAAGGATTAGATAAAGAGACAACTTCTAGGACTGGGAGACAGATGCCATGAGAAGACTATATTGTAGCCTCAGAAACTTCTAGGAGACATGAAATCTCCTGGAAATATTCCCTTATTTCAGTGACAGAGAAGGAAGACAGTCATAAATACTAGGATATAGATTATTCCATGAGACTAGAAGAGAAGTCAGTATTGACTTCCAATATTGATCTATATAGATCAAGCATGTTGTAGATGTAAAAATCCTAATGTGTGTCCAGAGGATTCTCCCAGAAAGAGGGAGAATACTATGACGAGACACTTAGTCCAATAATTGAAGAAATAGATCCAGCATTTATGAAGACAACTAGAACAACCATGATTCATATATAGTATGAGATGCAGAGGGATAAATCTCCATATTGAGTGGCAGTTGGTGCATTACATTAGATGGGTCATGGCTACATGACTACAATAAAATATAGATTTACCTCCATGAAAGAAGAAGAGCTACCTTCAGTATCAATTATTGAGCCACTCTCAGCTTCAGATGAAGTTGTTTCCATGATGAAGTAGAGGATTTACTCTCATATTTCAATAGTCACGGTGAGAATGGAGCAACCATTCTCAACTTCAAAACAACTACAGGTGAAAAATTCCACTTCCAAAAGAATAGTTGCAGAAAGAGGAGAGCACATGCTCTCTGGCAGTGAGACAAATGGTTCTTTACAGAAAGAACATAGAGCTAGCATATGATTGTGTAGATTGAGTTGCAGTTGAGAAAGTGTACCCGATTGGTACAATATAATGTGAAAAATTGGTTTGAAGTTGAAGATAGAAAGACTCAAGTCTACAGGTTGAAGAAGGATCTGTACAGGTTGAAGCAAGCTCGTAGAGCTTGATATGGCAGAATTAACAGTTTCCTAAAGAGCTTCGGCCTTACCAAGAGTAAAGTTGTTTCTAACCTTTATCTCGAGATTATGAATGATGAACCAATGATGTTACTACTATATGTAGATGATGTATTCTTGACAAGATGAAGGAAAGTTCATCACAAATTGCAGAAGAAGCTCGCTACAGATTTTGATGAAAGACCTAATGCTTTATCTCTTAGGTCTTGAAGTTTGGCAGAGCTTGAAGAATATCCTCCTTAACCAAGGGAAGTATGCAGTTGAAATACTGAAGAGATTTGATATGCTGGAGTGCAAATCCATGAATACACCCATGGAAACAAAGTTGAATCTCATGGTTGAAACTTCCTCATAATTGATTGATGATATGTTGTACAGAGAGATCATTGGATCATTAATGTATCTGATGAACACCAGGCCAGATATATGTTTTGTTGTGAACACCTTGAGTCAATTTATGTTAGAGCCTAGACGTGTTCACCTGGTTGCTGCAAAACATGTGATGAGGTACCTTAAGGGTACATTAGATTGTGGTATCAGTTATAATGGAGGTCACGAATTTAGATTGTATGGATATACTGATTCAGATTGAGCTGGAAGTGTTTCTGATAGAAAGAGCACTTTAGGATGTTGTTTCAGTCTGGGGTCAACCATGACTTCATGGTAGAGTAGGGAGAAATCCAACATTGCTCCCAACATGACAAAAGCGGAATACAATGTTGCATGTTCCACCAGTTGTGAATCCATATGGCCTCAGATGTTGTTGATAGATCTATTTGATCTGGAGATGGAAGCCATCGTGATCCTATGTGATAGCCAGATTTGTATAAATATGATGTGTTCCATGATGAGTCGAAACACATAGAGATCTGATATCATTACATCTATGATATGGTGCAGAGAGGAGCCATAAAGCTCCAGTATGTTAGCACAGATGAACAGGTTGCATATGTGTTTACCAAGCCTCTATCTCATGTAAATTTTGAGCACTTTAGATATAATCTTGGTGTAGTCTGAAAGGACCTCCATCGAAAGGGGGAGAAGTGTTGATGCCAGCCTAGTGCTGAATATTTCCAGCCTCGTGCTGATGTTGTTGTGATGCCAGCCTAGTGCTGAAGATTTCCATCTTCGTGTTGATGTTGTTGTGATGCCAGCCTAGTGCTGAAAATTTCCAACTTAGTGTTGATGTTGTTGTGATGCCATCCTAGTGATGAATATTTCCAACTTCATGTTGATGTTGTTGATGCCAACCTCGTGCTGAAGGTTTCCAGCTTCGTGCTGATGTTGTTGATGCCAGCCTCGTGCTAAATATTTCCAGCTTCGTTTTGATGTTGTTGATCCCAACCTCGTGTTGATGTTGTTGTTATGCCAGCCTCATGCTAAAGATTTCCAACTTCGTGCTGATGTTTTTGAGATATCAACTTTGTGCTGAATATTTCCATCCTAGTGCTGATGTTTATGATTCTCCAGCCTTCATGCTGTGATACTGTTGTTGTTGATGTTGTATCAGCCTTGTGTTGTTATTAATGATGATGATGTATTAGTGTTATACTAATCCATGTTGATGCAGATGATGATGATGCCACTTCAACTTCTTGTTGAATATGATGATGATGATTCCACTTCAGCTTCTTGCTGAAGATGATGATAATGATGTTATTTCAGCTTTAATGTTGAATATGATGATGTTACTTTAGCCTCATGCTAAAGATGTTGATGATATTACTTTAACCTCATGCTAAAGAAGATGATGATGTTACATTAGCCTCATGCTAAAGAAGATGATGATATTACTTTAGCCTCACGCTAAAGATGATGATGATGTTACTTTAGCCTCATGATGATGAGGATGATGATATTACTCCAGCTCCATGTTGTGAACGATGATGATGAGAAAAATTTCTAATGATTTATAGATATGCCAATCAGTTTTCTAGATGTTGTTGATGTTTCTGTCGTCTCTCTCTCCTGATGATGTTGTATTGAGTTGTCTATAGAATAACCTTCTTGTTAAGGGGGAGTGTTGAAATATTATAACTGCAAAGAGTATTCTATTTATTATTGAGTTATTATTCATTAAATCAATCCCCTTTTGTGGATTGATCATGTCAGGAATTGTAATTGACCAAATCCCCTTTTGTGGATTGGTCAAACATTAAATGTATTATGCAAATTGAGAAGTCGGCCCCCATGTTAATTAAAGTGGTTTTAACCACTAAGAAGACAAGTCATCCTACCCAGTGAAGAGACACCTTTTCAACACCTACTAGTTTGTATAAATAAAGGAAGTCAGTGCCACATTTGATCACTCACTCATTCTCTCACTCAATGCGCAAGTTTGGTATTTTCAGTTGCGAGAATAA
>ML789604.1:261877-290377 GCA_009831015.1 Picea engelmannii | reverse complement strand
TAGTACACAACACATTCGAAACCTCCCCAAAAAGGGGTTTTTCTCACCATTACTACACTTTCTGTCTCAATCCCCCTAGGGTCACCAGGATTCCCCCCTTGTGGTGAATTATCATCACTAAAGTGAGGGGAGTATCTAGCTAAGGTGATAGTGGGTAGATACTCCCATAGTTGTCACACTTTTTTGGATTGGATCGATCTTTGCCCAACCTACAATTTGTGTGATAATAAGGTTGTAACACCATTGGACTATTCCATTTAGATTTATCAATAGGGTAAATGATCCCAACTACTAGCATTCCCTCAATTTCTTTCTATACAGTTGGTTTGTATTTCTGTGCTAACTTGTAAGGATGTTTTTGATGGGATTATCTCTTAGAATGAGGTCAATTTTTATTTCTCCCATTTCCTTAACAATTCTTTTTAAATCTTTGTAGTCCCTAGCAAATATATATTGATATTCCTTTGACAGGTCGACAATTTTTATAGCTTGTTTTTCAGTCCAGTAGCTGCCTATTTAGGCAATTTTTGGTCAACCATCATCCGATATGTCGACTTATTTGAACTTTATTTCTACTTCTATCCAGTCAAGGGGTTTTGATTCATCCAACTTACACTCCCCTTCTTTGAGTTCATTGTATGCGTGTGGGAAATTAGGATTTTCTGGCTCTTCCTTATAATCTTGCTTGGATACTTTTTAGATGGTTTTAACGTTTTTACTCATTTATAGGTGGTTATTGTTTCATTGGAACCTCTTCCCTACAAATCTTTTGTTTTCCATGTCAATCCAACGAGTTTTGTGTTGGGATTGATTTTGGCATGATATATAGTTGCAAGTCAAAGTCGAAAGTATGCCAACTTGCACTTTTCCTCATTTTTAAATTTATTCTATATTAAGTTTCTCTATAAATTCCTTTATTTCTTTGACTAATTCTACTAAGCAACTTTCTTTTGGTCAAAACTCAAAATATTGAATGAAATTATTTTTCTAGTTGTTCTAATTGAATGTTGTTGAAATATTGTAACTGCAAAGAGTATTCTATTTATTATTGAGTCATTATTCATTATATCAATCCCCTTTTTTGGTTTGATCATGCCGGGCATTGTAATTGACCAAATCCCCTTTTGCAGATTGGTCAAACCCTAATTGTATTATGAAAATTAAGAAGTTGGTTCCCAGGCCTAATTAAAGTGGTTTTAACCACTAGTCGGCCCTGCCCAGTGAAGAGAAACCTTTCCAGTGCCTGCCAATTAGTATAAACAATGGAGGCCAATGCCTCATTTTCTCACTCACTCATTCGCTCATCCAGTGCACAAGTTTGGTAGTTGTAGTTGGGAGAAGAAGGAAGAGAGAGGCGCATTGCTCAGTGTTGGATATTCTCTAGTGTTTTGGTTTATTGTCTTGGCATTGTCTTGGCTATCTATATTAAGGAATTTTTTGTTGGGTTTTCTCCCCCATGAGGGTTTCCCAGGATAAATGTTGTGTATATTGTGATTGTGTTTCTCTCAGTGATCCTATCTATGTTATGGTTATCTAGTAAATTGAAAAGAAACCTAATAATAGGTTAAACCTTAACATGGTATCAGAGCTAAGCTGAAGAGAGCATATTTGACTAGATAAAGAAAAATGTCACAATTGTCGTACAAGAAAATTAGGGCTTTTGTTGAAGAGGAATATCAACCTAAAAACCATTTAGAAAAGTGTGCCCTATCCTAGAGAACTCTTCAGAACCTTGAGCACACCTTTTCAATGGTCAAATACTCTAGAAATTCAAACCCTAGTTTTGACTAGTACCAAAAAACTAGAAGTACCAAAAAACCAGGAAACCAAAACCAGTACCATTCCAGATTTCCACAAGCTCTTTTTCAAGGGGTAAAATTTGGATTTTCAAAAATCTAACTGCACCAGAATACTCACCTCAACTCAATTCATCTAGCCCCTAGATTAGAATTTCAAAATTTAAAGTTTGAAAAATTAGGGTTTCCTTATAAAACCCTAGTTTGCAATTGCAGTTGCAGTTTCAGAACTAGTTGCAGTATCAACTGCAGTTGCAATATTAGTTGAAGTATCAAATACAGTACCAATTGCAATCACCCTTGAAGTTTTTAAGAGTTGGTAATTGTTACCATTGCTACCAAATGGTGCCACTACCTGCAAATACTATGAGAGGTATGTATTATGGTCCAGACCTCCTACCCTCAGGCTAAGATCCATGCAGTATCTTCTTTAAACCACGACAAGGGTTAACTGAACTCCTTGTGTAAACCCGCAAAGGATTTCGGGTCTCACGAGTTGGGCACTTTGAGTGCAATGCCACAGCTCTTGGCAATAGCCGAAACATGAAATTGCAAATGGCTTAAGGTGTAAGCCCCTTCTTGAACCCCTTTTCCAATGTGACCACAACCAAGCATTAACGCAAGCACCTTTTGCAACTCGAGACTTCGCGAGTTGGAGAGCCAACCTCTCGTGCTCTTCCCTTATGAATCCCCAAAACGCAATATGTCAATGAGGGTTGAATCCACCTGTCCCCATTTTTTACTCTGCTTACAGAGTGGGTCCTTGCCACCTGTTCGCACGAGTCTTTGGCTTTCGCAACTTGGGAGAACAACGAATAGTCGTTCCTCTCCTTCTACAAATCCCCGACTCTGAAATCGTGCCTTCGACGAGATTGATGAATGTGTGCCTCTCTCGATCCAACAACCCTCGTTGTATCAGGATTTAGACAATTGAAGATCCACAAAACTTGACCCAAACCACTGGTCACTCCATTTCCCGAACTTCGATACGCGAATTCACATACAAGATTAACGGTCTTCATTGATCCGGATCTAACGGTCACCACTCCTCCTGAACTTATGGGTGTTGCAAGACACTCATTCTTAATCCATCTGTTGGTCTATCAGATCCAACGATCCATGGAACTTCGACACTTCTCCTTGAAGCAATTCCACCGTCCATTTCAAGTTCTCAAGGACTTCTGGCCAAATGACTTGGCATCCTCCCTCCTGAACTTGACTTCTGCGAGACGATTTTGACCTCCGCCTCCCTTTGAACACTTCAGAGGTTCTATCCCTTCTAATCTTTCTCTTGCAAACTCACGGCTTCCAAAAGGGTCCCTACACGCACTCCTTGCAAAAAAATTTCAAATAACCTCTGGTTATTTGGGTCTTCGGATCTATGCACTCTTTGCAACAGAGAATTCTTCAACTCCCCTATGAGTTTGAAGGAATTCATTCTCTTCTCCCAACCTGCGCACACTTTGCACGACTCTGTGCTCTACTAGCACTCTTGCCTGTAAAGACAAAATTTGAATCTTCTCTGAGATTTCTAAGATGACACTTAGATCCTAGTCGACGCACTCCTTACGGACCCTCCACTGCACTCTTTGCAGGAGTTCTCAGAAAGAGAAACAACTGAAACTCATTTTTCCCTTATCCAGAATTCAAACATTCAATCATAGAATTCTAGAGCATACACACATATATATCATTGAAGAAAAATGCATACAAAGAATGCAAACAATTCTGCAACATACCATTTAATAGGTGGTTCCAACAACCATAACAAACACATAGACTGGAATCAAATATTTCTTCTATTAATTCCAGTTCTCCTGTACATGGAAAATAACAACTAAAATGCATAAAATTCTCTGTCTTCCTATATTCTTCTCTGCAGCTCTACAGAATATGAATTCTGAATAATCATACAATGATACAAGGTGAGGGTGTCTATGGCCTGTTTTCCCTCCTATGCTTCTAAAACTGTCTAATCTATCATTTAAATCCACCTACTTGCATTAAACACACATAAATGCCTATTACATATGGCAGATAGGAACATACGCTCCAAAATTATTTTGGATCTTCAAATATAAATGAAACTGCACTTTCCTCCTGTCCATTACATTAATGCTTCAGATATTAAACTTAAAATCATTTTCACAAAAACGTATTTAATTTGATCTGCGCGTCCAGCTGTCTCTTTGGCTAGGCGCGTGCTTTGGCTTTCTATGATGCTCTTGCATCATACTCCCTCTCTTCAAAATTTTCATGAACTCCTGTTCATGAGTTCCTTCACTGTTTTTCCATGCTTTTGAATTGTTGCTTCATCCTCCCAACTGGCATCTTCAACTGGATGTCCTTTCCACTTGACCAAGTATTCAAAATACTATTTTCTCCTAGTCTTTATGCTAATCCTCTTGTCAATCATGCTTTCCATCTGTGCCTTTTCATCTACAGGCATTTGCTTCGTCCATGGAATTTCTTCCTGTTCACCCTTCGCTCCTGCTTCTTCATCTCTGTAAGGGTACAAATCCGTGACATTGAATATCGGTGAGATTCTGACCCCATCGAGTAATTCGATTTCATATGTGTTTGCCCCAAATTTTCTTATGACCTTGCACGATCCAATTTTCTCCATCTTCAGCTTGTTATATGTTCCCCTTGGGAACCTTTCCTTCCTCAAATGTGCAAGAATCAAATCACCAACTTCAAATTGAAGTTCTCACCTGTGATGATTTGCTCTACGCTTGTACTCTTCACTTGAACTCTGCAATAGCTCCTTGATTCTACTATGAATCTCCTTCATTCCTTCTGCAAATTCCTCTACACTAGCACTCCTGAACTCAGCTTGTTTTGAATCTTTAAATTCAGAGACTCCCCTTGGCTGCATTTCATATACAATTTGGAATGGACTCTGCCCTGTGATTCTATTGAGTGAATTGTTGTAAGCGAATTCCACTTGTGGCAGAATGTGATCCCATTGACTGTGGTGTTCAGTCACTAAGCTCCTTAACAAATCTCCCAAGCTCATGTTCACGACCTATGTCTGTCCATCCGTCTGAGGATGATAAACTGAGATAAAAGACAAGTTTTTCCCTAGATTCTTCCATAAGGTCCTCCAGAAATGTCCTACGAACTTGGTATCTTGATCAGAAACGATATGCCTTGGAAAGTCGTGAAGTCGGACGACTTCCTTGAGGAACAGGTTCGCAATATGAGTTGCGTCACTGGTTTTTTGGCATGGTATGAAATGTCCCATATTTGAGAATTTGTCTACCACTACAAAGATTGAATCATATCCCCTTTGTTTCCTTGGCAGTCCTAATATGAAATCCATGCTCACTGCGTCCCACGGTCTTTCGAGTATGGGTAATGGTTGATATAATCCTGTGTTCTATCTTTTTCCCTTCATGTGCTGACAAATTCTACACCTGTCCACAAATTTCTTCACATCTGTTCTCATCCATGGCCAGTAATATGAGCCATTCAACTTTGAGAATGTTTTGTCATGACCGAAGTGTCCGACCAATCCTCTGTTGTGCTTTTCCTTCAGCAAATTCTCCCTCATGGAGCATTTCGGAAAACATAGTTGATTTCCCCTAAACAATAGTCCATCCTGTATCATGTACTCTTTCCATTGGCTTCTGTCCCTGAGAATTGGATTCTCATATGCCTCATATGCCTCTTTGAAATCTGGATCATCCCCATACATTTATTTGAGGTTATCAAAACCCAAAGTCTTAACTCTAAATTCCTGCATAAGCAAACATTTCCTGCTCAAAGTGTCAACAACTTTGTTATCAGTTCCAGAAATATGCTTAATCACAAAAGTAAAATTATGCATGTATTCAACCCATTTAGCATGTTTTTGGTTCAACTTCTCTTGTCGAGTCATGAATTGCAAAGCGTGATTATCGTTGTACAAAACGAACTCTTTTGGAACCAAATAGTGTCTCCATTTCTTCAGCGCTTGTATGACTGCGTAGAATTCTTTGTCATACGTGGAGTACTTAATCTTTGCTTCATTCAGTTTTTCACTGAAATATGCAACCGGCATGTTTTCTTGGCTTAAGACTTCTCCAATGGCAAATCCACTCGCATCACACCTGATCTGGAATGTCTTGCTAAAATATGGCAAAACTAGAATTGGTTGCTCAGTGATCTTCTTCTTTAGCAGGTTGAAGCTCTTCTCTGCTTCCTCCGTCCAGTGAAAAGGTTTATGTCTTTTTTTCACAGTATCCATCATCGGTGCGCTAATTCCACTGAATTTTCGGATGAATTTCTTGTAGAAACTAGCCAAACCATGGAAGCTTCGAACTTCAAACACGCTCTTCGGCAATGGCCAGTCCTTAATCGCCTTTATCTTTTCCGGATCCATTTTCAATTCATTTACAGAGATAAAAAAACCCAAATAAATGAGTTATGTCCTCATAAATGACGATTTCTTCATGTTGATCAGCAATTTCTCTTGCTATAACCTTCTCATCACTGCAGTTAAATGCTTCAAATGACCTGCTTTAGTTTTGTTGAAAATTAATATATCGTCAAGATATACAATGACGGATTTCCCGATGAAATCCTTCAGAACTTCATTCATCAACCTCATGAAAGTATTAGGTGCATTCATCAAGCCAAATGGCATGACAAGCCATTCATACAACCCTTCATTCATCTTGAATGTTTTCTTCCATTCACCACCTTCTCTCATTCTAATCTGATGATATCTTCTTTTCAAATCAATCTTTGAAAAAAACTTTGCTCCACTCAAGCAATCCATCTAGTCATCCATCCTTGGCAATGGGAACCTGTACCTGATGGTAATTTTTTTGATTTCCCTTGAGTCAATACACATTCTCCAGCCACCATCCTTCTTTGGGTTGAGCACTATTGGAACAACGCACTGACTCAAGCTTTCCCGAATCAATCCGTTGTCCATTAAGTCCTGGACCTGTCTCTTAACTACTTCATTTTCCTGCGATGTCAACCGATACATTTCTTTTTTCGGCAAACTGGCTCCAGGTATAAGATCGATATGATGGCTTATACTCCTGATAGGTGGCAACGAACAAGGTAGTTCATCCACTACTATATCAACAAATTCTTCCAGCAACTCCTGGATTTCCTCTGGTAAATCATCTATCCTAGTGTTGTTCAAAACAATTATGGGCTTCCTAATCAAAATTAATTTCATATATTCCTTCTTCTTGACTTCCTTAAGAAGTTACTTCCCACTCATGAGAAGTACGGTGTTGTTCACCTCTTCTACCACTTCTTTATCCTTAATAGACAACAACATGTGCATCCTACCATTTTTTTCCAGAGTGTATGTGTTCTTTTTCCCATCATGCACCACATTTATATCATATTGCCATGGTCTACCCAACAATAGATGACAAACATCCATGGGAATGACATCACATAATATCTCATCTTTATATCCTCCTATTTTAAATTCAACTAAACACTATTTAGTGACATTTACCTGATGTCCTTTTTGTAGCCACGAAACTTTGTATGGGCTTGGATGCGCAACAGTCTCCAGCTCCAACTTTTCTACCATTTATGTAGATACAATATTATCTGTGCTACTGCTTTCCACTGTGACCTTGCATACCTTGTGTTTGGTTTTTCAAGCAGTCTAAAACAAACTGTTTCTTTGGGATGGGTTCTCTGGCTCCTTCTCTGGTTTCAAGATAACTTTTCGCATCATCAAAGATATTCCACCCTCAATGTCCTATGTCTCAACATTCTGTCCTTGAGCTTCGGCAGCGTGAGTTTCACCACCATATTTCTTCCTATCTGGACACTCATAGGATTTATGTCCAATTTTTCGACAGACAAAGTATTTCACTTCATCTCCTTTGCCTCTTCCTCTTCCTATGGCTCAAGGAAGAGTATTTCTATCAACATATTGTCTCTCGTGTGAGCTTCCTCCTCTCTCAGATGAGTTTGAGGTTTCTTCCCCTCTTCTTTAGGCTTCTAAGTTATGTCCTAGGCAATTGTCTTACCTCTGCTCTGACTTATACCTCAACCTCTTTGACCTTGCTTTTGGCTCAGCTTCTCTTCAGCTTTTAGAGCCATCTGATAAGCATCTTTTACGGTTTAGATGATCATCATGCTCATCTCGTCCTAAATGTCATATCATAGACCATTCATATACCGGGCAACTTTCTCATGATCACTTTCCCGATGACCTGCTTTGATGTTTATCCTATAGAACTCTTCAGTGTATTCTTTCACTGACTTCAGCTTCTGTCTCAAATTTTGCATCCTCTGAAACATATTTATTTGATAATCCCTGGGTATAAACTTGGCTTTCATTTTTACAACCATTCTATCCCAGCTCTTGATTTTCTGCTTGCCCTTGCAACGTCTATCAGCCCGCAGTTCATCCCACCACAGTGTTGCATTCCCTTTAAGTCTATTAACAACATGTTTTACTTTCTTTTCTTCTTCAACATCCTCATAGTCGAAGTGTTTTTCTAGAGCTCTAATCTAGTCTAGAAGATCTTCAACATCTAGGTTTCCTTCGTACATTGGAATGTCCATTTTTTCCGTAGCACCTATCCTTGCAACATCCCTGAATAGGCATTCTTCTGCAACATCCTCGACTACAACTTCTTCTCCTTCATTTTCATCTTCATTTTCACTTTCAGCTTCGCTGATATCCCCAACGTCAACTGTTCACCTCTGTGTTGTCTCTATAGCATCAAGTTTGGCATGTAATTCACACATTTCTCTTTCCACTTCTGGATCAGGCATGGGCCTTTCTCTTCTTCTCGGCAGCATGGCTATAAAATTCCTCTTTTCTCTCTGTTGTAGAAAGAAAATAATTTGTTTTGGGCTCTGATACCACAACTGGTGCAGACCTCCTGCTCTCAGGATGAGATCCGCACAGGATCTTCTCTAAACCACGACAAGGGTTAACTGAACTCCTTGTGTAAACCCGAAAATAATTTTGGGTCTCGCGAGTTAGGCACTTCGAGTGAAATGTCACAGCTCTTGGCAATAGTTGAAACACAAAATTGAAAATGGATTAAGGTGTAAGCCCCTTCTTCAGCCCCTTTTCCAATGTGACCACAACCAAGCCTTAATGCAAGAACCTTTCGTAACTCACAACTTCGTGAGTTGGAGCGCCAACCTCTCGTACTCTTCCCTTGCGAATCCCTGAAATGTGATATCTCAACGAGGGTTGACTCCACTCAAGGTCATGGGAACATGCCACTTGTCTCCTTTGTTTACTCTGCTTACAAAGTGGGTCCTTGCCACTTGTTCTCACGAGTCTTTGGCTTTCACAACTTGGGAGAACAACGAATAGTCGTTCCTCTCTTTCTAGAAATACCCGACTCTAAAATCTTTCCTTCGATGAGATAGACGAATGTGTGCCTCTCTCGATCCAACAACCCTCGTTGTATCAGGATTTCACCAATCGAAGATCCAAAACACTCGACCCAAACCACTGGTCACTCCATTTCCCGAACTCCGATACGCGAATTCACATACGAGATCAATGGTCTTTGTTGATCCGAATCTGACGGTCACCACTCCTCCTGAACTTATGGGTGTTGCAAGAAACTCAGTCTTAATCCCTTTGTTGGTCTATCAAATCCAATGGTCCACAGAACTTCGACACTTCTCCTTGAAGAAATTCCACCGTTCGTTTCAACTTCTCAAGGACTTCTGGCCAAATGACTTGGCGTCCTCCCTCCTGAACTTGACTTATGCGAGATGATTTCAACCTCCGCCTCCCTTTGAACACTTCATAGGTTCTATCCCTTCTGATCTTTCGCTTGCAAACTCATGTCTTCCAAAAGGGTCCCTGCACGCACTCCTTGCGGAAAATTTTCAAATAACCTCTGGTTATTTGGGTCTTCGGCTCTGTGCACTCTTTGCAACAGAGAATTATTCAAATCCCATGTGAGTTTGAAGGAATTTGTTCCCTTCTCCCAGCTTGCGCACACTTTGCACGACTCTATGCTCTGCTACCACTCTTGCCTGTAAAGACACAATTTGAATCTCTTCTGAGAGTTCTGAGATGACACTCAGAGGTTGGTCGACGGACTCCTTACGGACCCTCCACTGCACTCTTTGCAGGATCTCTCAGAAAGAGAAACAATTGAAACTCATTTTCCCCTTATCCAGAATTCAAACATTCAATCATAGAATTCTAGAGCATACACACATATATAGCATTGATGAAAAATGCATACAGAGAATGCAAACAAGTCTGCAACATACCATTTAACAGGTGGTCATTCCAACAACCATAACAAACACATAGATTGGAATCAAAGCTTTCTTCTATTAATTCCAGTGCTCCTGTACATGAAAAATAACAACTAAAATGCATAAAATTCTCTGTCTTCCTATATTCTTCTCTGCAACTCTACAGCATATGAATTATGAATAATCATACAATGATACAAGGTGAGGGTCTCTGTGACCCATTTTCCCTCCTACACTTCTAAAACTATCTAATCTATCATTTAAATCTACCTACTTGCATTAAACACACATAAATGCCTATTACATCTGGCAGATAGGAACATACGCTCCAAAATCAGTTTGTATCTTCAAATATAAATGCAACTGCACTTTCCTCCTGTCCATTACATTAATGCTTCATATTTTAAACTTCAAAACATTTTCACAAAAACGTGTTTAATTTCATCTACGTGTCCAACGGTTTCTTTGGCTAGGCGTGTGCTTTGGCTTTCTACGATGCTCTTGCATCATATTCACATATGTTTAAATCGTTAATCTTTAAAGGGTATTTGCAGGAGAAGGGATCTATTGCCATAGATCCAGAAGGATATCAAGATCCAACACATTCAAAGGAATAATGCAACCCAGGTTTGATTATTTAGATATGCATATATTTCTTATGACATTATTTTGATCTAGGTTTCATGTTGAAGCTATGACCATCATAATAACCTTTGGTAAAATTTTAAGTCAAAGTATTAGATTGATTAAAGTTGAGATCATAGAGTTTATCCTCTAATCCAACTTTCTGTCAAGATATCATATTGTCTTAGTACAGAAGACAGGTTGAAGAAAGCACTCATAATATTGAGTGAAGGAGACTTGGAAGAAAAGAAACACACTCATTCTTGAGGACGAGGCTCTAGGTTCTAGGTTTGATTAATTAAGTTGATAAGATTCAAAGTTGCACATGACAAGTTGATAACTACCCATTTACAAGTAAACACTATAGTTGAGGTAGAAGTATTTGAAAAGTATTATACTTGGTAGAATGTGAGAATATTAATCCAGGTGGATATTGGTGGCCACCCACCTTTTCCAGCTGGCTCAAAACAACTTTCTGGCAATTTTTGTAATTTACTATTTTTAGCAATTTTTCGGGTCGTAAATTTCTAGAGCCGTTTTGAGGCCCTAAACGACGTTTTTTGGGGTATGTTGCAGTCGAAAATTTTCATCATGAAATTTTTGACAACTATTGTAGTCAGATAGATCTTTCCAAAAGTCTATCGTACACCTAAAACGAAGATCGTAGGCAAAATTTACGACCCCGAGAAGTTGATGTACTAATTTACACAAACGGGGCCCACATGACTTTTGGCGCTTCATCTCCTAGGGTTAGGTTTTTGGATGTCTAGGGTTTTTAAAACTCCTTTTTATTGTAAAAAGGCCTTCAAAGCCTCATGGTAATTATCTTCTTGTGAATGAGCATAGTCATCACATCTCTCCTCAGAGATAAGCCGCCACCATTCCAATAAGTTTGTTTTCCGCTGCATTTTACAGTTTCAGCTTATTTCCTTAATGAATAGAAAACCAGTTTTATTGTATCTCTATTATTCTGTGTTAAGAATTTGTTAATAATTTGTAGTCATTTCGTTCTGCTCATAAAATATGGATCAGTGGTATCTGAGCGCTCTGCTCCTTGTCATCTTAATGCATGTCCCCAATGAGGTCAGAGTACAAAGAATTGGGTCTTGAGCTTGTTTCTCTTGAGGACCAAAGCTCTCGCATGCCCAAGCGACCTCTCATGGAAGGAGAAAATAAATACGATGAGACAGGAGATCCCTTCAAAAATTTTCTTGAGGAAGCCTTCATGCAACAGAGGAACGAGATGATGGATAGTTTCGCGCAAATCCTTCAGCGATTACCAACAGGCGACGCATATTCTTCGAGCGGAGGCGCTGCCCCCTTCAAGGTACAAATAAAATTCGATATTCTTGTATTTGAAGGTCAGGTAGACGTAGACGGTGTAGACAAGTGGTGGAATCTACTAGAAGGGTATTTTTTTCATAACTTTTCGAATAGAGAAAAGATTACTTTTTCACTCCTCAAAGTCGTTCCCCATGTCAAATATTGGTGGGAAACTTTCTGTGAGCAAAAGGAAAGAGAGGAACCCTCGTTATTTACAGTTACGACCACCTGGGAATCCTTTAGGGATTCTATTAAGGAACAATACTACCCTCTTGGAAGTTATGATGACTTGTATACCAAATGGACCACACTGTGGCAAGAAAGAGACCAAGCAATGCCAAAGTTCACAAATATCTTCCATATCTTGTGCACCAAGCTGGGTATCAAAGATTCAGAGTGACATCTAGTGCTAAAATATCATGGTGCTCTGCATAGATACATCCAAACCAAAATGTAACTTCTGAACATCTCGTCCTTAGGCATGGCCTACCGATATGTCTTTAAAATCGAATAGAAGCTCAATCAAAAGACGTGGCAATTTGGGCCCGGGAACCCCTCACAGCAAAAGATAGGAAAGGGCGGCCCCAACCCATAGAACAAAGGACAAAGCAAATATGGACAATATCAGGACAACCATTCCAAGCCACAAGCAAAGAGGGACACTAGAAAGGAAAAGAAAGATATTGGGAAGTGGTGCGACTTCCATAAGAGCCCTTGGCATAACACTGCTGACTTATGCTCAAAGCAGTCGTTGGTGGCCAAAGTGAAAGCCTCTGAATCAGATGTGTGTTCTGAGTCTGAGTCAGAACTAGAAAGGTGAAGACGAATCATTGACGCAGAACCCAGTGCCATCGTTTCTACCACCAAGCTCCATTCTGATGAACCAGACGGGCCAGAAGAAGGAGAGTGCCTCTTCCATTCACATATGTGGGTAAAAGGAAACCCAATTCACTTCATCATTGATAGAGATATCCAAAAGAAACTCATATCATAAGAGGTTGTCAAGTGGTTGGCCTTGCCGACAACACCGCACCCACAACCCTACACCATTGGATGGCTATGCCAAGGAAGCGATCTTCGTGTTAGCCAACAGTGTCAACTGTCGTACGACATTAAGACCTTCAAAGACAAGGTATTGTGTGATGTTGCTCCTCTCGAAGTTTGTAATGTTCTTTTGGGCCAACCTTATTTATGGAAATGTCATGTTGTATATGAGTCTAGGCCTCATAGTGTTATTATTACTTTGAACAGGAAATTGTACAAGATACCTGAGGCAGTCCCACATAGTGTTATTTCCTTGATCTCTTCCAAACAATGCAAGAAGGTCATCTCTCAGACGAGGAAGTTTGTATTCTTCGTCATTCACTCTCGGAATCAGCAAAAGATCAAAGCCACATACAGGGTCTCTGTGGATGACCTCTCCACACAATATAAGCAAGTAGATAATATCGTCGAAGAATACTCAAATATCTTCTCCTCACCTACTGGGGTACCTCTGCACTGTCAGGTCAAGAACCCCATCAATTTGACCACTCTATGTTAGAGAATGAGGAGATCAAGCGATAGATCCAAGAACTTCTCCACAAGGGGCACATCCATCCCATCTCATCACCTTGCAAGAGCACAATCGTGCTGGTACAGAAGAAATATGGAACCTGGCAACTCTGCATTGATTACCAGTCCCTGAATAAAATCACAGTCAGAAACCGGTACCCAATTCCCCAAATCGATGACCTCCTTGATCAAATCATGGGGGGGAAATAATTCAATAAGATTGATATAAAGTTTGGCTACCACCTGGTCTCGATAGAATAGACAGATGCATGGAAGACTACCTTCAAGTCAAAGGAAGGCCTTTTTGAATGGTTGGTCATGCCCTTTGGTTTGAAAAATGATCCAACCACTTTCATGAGGATGATGGAAGATATCTTACGACCATTCACCAATACTTTTGTAGTGGTGTATCTGGATGACATTCTCATTTACAACAAGTCTTGGGCAGAACACTTGTAGCATATTCAGTAGGTTTTGCACACCCTATGGTAGCACAAGTTATACGCCAACTTGGAAAAATACTCCTTCGGCATGGACAGGGTCCATTACCTAGGCTACATTGTTGATCAGCATGGCATACATGTGGATCCAGCCAAGATCCAAGTCATCCGTGACTGGCAAGCCCCAACCACACTCACTGAGCTTTGGAGCTTCTTGGGCCTTGCTAATTTCTACCGCAGGTTCGTGATGGGATTCTCCCATATTGCATGGGCCCTCAGTCAAATAACCAAGGGTGCTGGTAAGGAAAAATTTGTGTGGGGTCGGTCCCAACAACAAGCGTTCGATGATTTGAAGAAGCGTTTGTGCTCATCCCAATACTTTCACTACCAGACCTGCAACAGCCCTTTGAGATCGAGACAGATGCTTCAGACTATGTTGTGGGCACCGTTCTCACTCAGCACGACCACCCCATGGCCTATCATAGTGAGACACTATCATATGTTGTCCGTAAGTACCCTACTTATGACAAAGAAATGTACTCCATTGTGCAATCCTGTTTCCAGTGGAGACAATACATTATTGGGAGGGAGAAAATCATCCACATTGATCATAATCCATTGCATTTCATGCAGACATAAGGCAAATTACAGAATGATCGCCATCAAAAGTGGTCCACATACTTACAACAATTCCACCTCAACATCAAGTATAAAACATGAAGCACCAACCGCGTCGTTGATTGCCTCAGTAGACCGCCAGTCGCAACACTCTCCACGGTGCTAGAATCTTGTGGCCATGAGACCTATGGATGGCCCCAAATATATGAGATAGACCCGGACTTCACCACCACCTACCAAATGTTGGGTGCAAACGTAGTTGTCGATAATTTTCCATCTTCAGGATGGGTTGTTGTGTCGTTTGGGACATATTTTTGTTCCATCAAGCAAGCGAGCAAAGATGATCTGGGAATCCCACTACAGTCGAGTGGAAGGACACTTCAACGTCGAAAATATAGTGGCAATGCTACAGAAACATTTCTACTGGTTGAAACTTCGACAGGAGGTCAACAAGTATATCAGGTCCTGCACTGCCTGCATTATTGCCAAACGGACCACTAAGAAACAAGGACTCTACAACCCTCTTCCTACTCCTGAAAGGCCATGGGAATCCATCTCAATGGACTACATGCTTGGCCTCCCGTCCACCAAGAGGGGAAATGACTGTGTTTTGTGGTTGTTGATCTCTTTTCTAAGATGGTGATTATGGTTGCCTGCAAGAAGAACATCACAGTAGAAGCCATTGTCAAGCTCTTATTTGAACGAGTCTGGGTATATTTTGCGATCCCACAAACCATTGTCTCATATCGGGATAGTTTATTTCTTAGCACATTCTGGTTGAGCCTCTAGTCACTGCTGGACACCAAGCTCACCAAATCCACGACCTTCCATGCCTTGACAGATGGTCAAATCGAGGTCGTAAATCGAATGATCGTGCATATCTGGCGCATGTATAATTCCAAGCACCCTCTCACATGGGATGAGAGTCTTCCCTATGTCCAGCATAGCTACAACCGAGCCCTTAAGAGCTCAACCGGCCACAACCCCTTTCAGGTGGGGTTGGGATTCCAACCATTGGGTCCCATAGATGTTGCACTTCCCCTTGCAGTCACCTCGACCGACTCATCTCCTGCTCCAACTGAAGCTGATAAAGCCACCTGGTTCATTAAGTGGATCCATCACATCCTCCAACAAGTTCATGATATCCTACATAAGTCCAATGACAAGTATAAGAAGCACCATGATAAACATCAGGTGCCACATAAGTTTCAGGTGGGTGACAAAGTTTGGTTGCACTTGCAGAAAGAATGCCTTACAAGACCCCATTGGAAGCTTCGCCCACTCCGTTATGGATCATACACCATCACCAAGGATATGGGGGATAATTATTTTGAGCTCAACATTCCTCCTTTCCTTGGCCTACACCCAGTGTTCAACGTGGACCTCCTTCGGCCTTATTTCCCACCATTATTGGACACCTCAGACGTAGTAGAACAACTGAATCCAATGGAGCTCAACCCTGACTGCATACAACAGGAATCTAGTGATCATATTGTGGACACATAGATCAAGGGTACTCGACAATAAAGGATCCATCTTTATCGAGTCGTTAAAGCAAGGCAACTCCTGCACCAAGGCAAGTGGCTCACCCGGGGCCAAATTTAGCAGAAATTTCCTCATCTAATGGGGGAACTCAGTGCAATGGAGGCCATTACTTCCTAAGGAGGGAGGATTGATCCAGGTAGATATCATTGGCCACCCACCTTTTCCATCTGGCTCAAAAAAACTCTCTGGCAATTTTCGTAATTTACTATTTTTAGCAGTTTTTCGGGTCCGGAACTTCTGGAGCCGTTTTGAGGCCCTAAACGACATTTTTTTTGGGTATGTTTTAGTCATAAAATTTCATCATGAAATTTTGAGCAATTGTTGTAGTCCTCGGATAGATATTTCCAACGGGATATCGTATGCCTAAAACGAATATCGTAGGAAAAAGTTACGACCCTGGGCAGTTGATGTACTGATTTACCCAAACGGGGCCCACATGCCTTTTGGCGCTTCATCTCCTAGTGTTAGGTTTTTGGATGTCTAGGGTTTTAGAAACTCTTGTTTATTGTAAAAATTCCTTCATATCCTCATGGTAATTATCTTCTTGCAGATGAGTGCAACTGTCACATCTCTCCTCAGAGATAAGCTGCCACCATTCCAACAAGCTTGTTTTCTGTTGCATTTTACAGTTTCAGCTTATTTCCTTATTGAATAGAAAACTAGTTTTACTGTATCTCTTTTATTCTATGTTAATAATCTATAGATATTTCATTCTGCTCATAAAATCCAGATCACATATGGAGATAAATGCTTAAGGTAATCATTTACCAGATACAACTAACATCTCCTCTAGGAGAAACTTCTTGTGTTGGTTCTAGGTTACCATGGAGGAATGTTTGATCACAACACTAGAAGAGTGTTGAGCTCATTGCATATTGTATTTCTTACTTTTGATATTTGTTTCAGACAGGTCACAAGTGACAGATCTAAAGGAGCTAATGTGACAATTATTCGTGCTATTGTTTTATTTACTATTATCAAAAGAGTATTGTTCTTGCTTGTTGTTTTGTTGACCTTGTTTCAAGTCATGAGAGATAACCCTGAGGAAGCTATAGTGAAGGTTTTAGAAGGAAACATATTAGATGAGACATGAAGCAAACTATGTACATGACCATATACATTCATGTAACAAAGAAGATGAAGAAGAAGCTATCTTTTGAGATCCAAAGTATCTCATATGGAGATTGATTGTAAGGAGCAGAAGGCTCCAAAGATGACCAAACATTAGAACAAGAAATCGCAGTAGACTTGTTCAAAGGATAATGAAGCCACCTTGACAGGAAGCAGAATCCTCTTGAATTCTATCTCAACTTTTAATATTTAGACTTGGTATTCAACACCAAGTATACCCCATAAGAGACGATGAAGTCCTTGTAGACTCAGAAGAAATCGAGAGTAAGCCTAATATTAGAAAGGATCAGATGAAGAGACAATTTCTAGGACTGGGAGACAGATGCCATGAGAAGACTAGATCATAGATTCGAAAAATTCTAGGAGATATGAAATCTCCTCGGAACATTCCCTTATTTTAGTGACATAGAAGGAAGCCAATCAGAAAGACTAGGATATGGATTCTTCTATGAGACTAGAATAAAAGTCAGTATTGACTTCCAAGATTGATATAACAAATCAAGCATGTTGCAGATGTACAAAGCCTGATGTGTGTCCAAAGGATTCTCCTAGCAAGAGGAAGAATCCTATGATGAGACACTTGCTCCAGTAATTGAAGAAATAGTTCCAGTATTCATGAAGATAACCAGAACAATCATGATTCATATATAGTATGAGATGCAGGGGGAGAAATCCCCATATTTAAAATTGAGTGGGAGTTGATGCATTACATCAGTTGGGTCATGGATACATGACTACAATAAAAGATAGAGTTACCTCCATGAAATAATAAGAGCTACCTTCAGTATCATTTATTTATCCACTCCCAGTTTCAGATGAAGTTGTTGTCGTGATAGAATAAAAGGAGTTACTCACAGATTTCAGTAGCCATGGTGAGGATGAAACAATCATTCTCAACCTCAAAGAAGTTGTCGGTGCAGAGTCTCAATTCTAGAAGGAACAATTGCAGAAAGAGGAGAGGACATACTCTCAGGAAGTGAGATAGATAGTGCTTTGCAGAGAGCACATAGAGCTAGCACATGATTGTGTATATTGAGTTGCAACTGAGAAAGTGTACCAGATTGGTACAATGTAATGTGAAAATTTGATTTGAAGTTGAAGATAAAAAGACTCATGTCTACAAGATGAAGCAAGCTCCTAGAGCTTGATATAGCATAATTGATAGTTTCCTGACGAGCTTGGGCTTTACCAAGAGTAAAGTTGATTCTAACCTTTACCTCAAGGTTATGAATGATGAGCCACTTATTTTGGTACTATATGTAGATGATGTATTCTTGACAAAGATTAAGAAAATATTATCAAAAATTGTAGAAGAAGATCACTACAGAGTTTGATGAAAGACCTAATGCATTATCTCTTAGGTCTTGAATTTTGGCAGAACCCAGAGAAGATCTTCCTTAACCAAGGAAAGTATGCAGTTTAAATAATTAAGAGGTTTGACATGTTGGAATGTAAATCCATGAACACACCCATGGAAACAATTTTGAAGCTTCTGGTAGACACTTCGTCAGAATTGGTTGATGCTACTCTGTACAGATAGATTATTGGTTCAATGATGTATCTGACGAATACCAGACCGCATATATGTTTTGTTGTGAACACCTTTTGAGTCGGTATCTAGTAGAACCCAGACGTGTTCACCTTGATGATGCAAAACATGTGATGAGATACCTTAAGGGTACATTGGATTTTGGTCTCTGCTATACTAGATATCATGACTTCAAATTGTATGGATATAGTGATTCATATTGAGCTGGAATTTTTTTTGATAGAAAGAGCACTTCAGGATGTTATTTCAGTCTGGGGTCAGCCATGACTTCATGGAAGAGTAGGAAGCAATCCAATATTTCTCCCAACATGACATAAGCGAAATATATTGCAGCATGTTCCTCCAATTGTGAATCCATATGGATTCGTATGTTGTTGACAAATCTATTTGATTTGAATATGGAAGCCACCGTGATCTTATGTGATAACCAAAGTTTTAAAACAATGATGTGTTCCATTATGAGTTGAAGAACATAGAGATCCGGTACCACTTCATTCATGATATGATGTAGAGAGGAGATATAAAGCTCCAATAATGTTGGCACAGATAAACAAGTTGTAGATGTGTTGACCAAGCCTTTGTCTCGTGTAAAGTTTGAGCACTTTTGAGACGATCTTGGAATAGTCTGAAAAGACCTCCCTCGAAAGGGGGAGTAGTGTTTATGATACTATGGTATCCTAACCAATTGCAGGTAGCTCAGTTAGGATTTTATATCCTAGGGGACTAATCATCCATGGATAGATCTCAAAGGTCCATAAGGACGGGCTATCAGAGTACTTGTGTATGTATATGCTAGCTTTGGTCAATAGTGGTAGCTCCGTTAGGATTTTATATCCTAGGGAATCTTTTGATTCTTGGGCAGATCCTTTGGATCTGTCAAAGTACCACAAGATGTTGATTCTAGCCTTGTGTTGAATATTTACAGCTTTGTGTTGATGTTGTTGTGATGCCAGCCTCGTGCTCAATATTTTCAGCTTCGTGTTAATGATGTTGTGATGCCAGCCTTGCGTTGAATATTTCCAATTTCGTGTTGATGTTGTTGTGATGCCAGCCTCATGCTGAATATTTCCAGCTTTGTGTTGATGTTGTTGAGATGCCAGCTTTGTGATGAATATTTCCAGCTTCATGTTGATTTTGTTGAGATGTCAGCTTCGTGTTGAAGATTTCCAGCTTCGTGTTGATGTTGTTGAGATGCCATCTTTGTGTTGAACATTTCTAGCCTAGTGTTGATGTTGATGATGCTCCAGCCTTCGTGTTTTGATGTTGTATCGACCTTGTGTTGTTACTGATGATGATGATGTTTTAGTGTTATACTAATCCATGTTGATGCAGATGATGATGATGCCATTTCAGCTCCTCGTTGTGGATGATGATATTGATGATGAGAAAAACTTTCGATGATTTATAGATATGTCAATTAGTGTTCTAGATGATGTTGATGTCGTTTCCCTCTCTCTCTCTCTTGATGATGTTGTAGAATACCCTTCTTTTTAAGGGGGAGTGTTGAAATATTGTAATTGTAAAGAGTATTCTATTTATTATTGATTCATTATTCATTATATCAATCCCCTTTTGTGGATTGATCATGTCGGGTATTGTAATTGACCAAATCCCCTTTTACAGATTGGTCAAACCCTAATTGTATTATGAAAATTAAGAAGTCGGCTCCCAAACCTAATTAAAGTGGTTTTAACCACTAAGAAGACAAGTTGGCCCTGCCCAGTGAAGAGACACATTTCCAGCACCTGTCAGTTAGTATAAATAAAGGAGGCCAACGCCTCATTTTCTCACTCACTCATTCGCTCATCCAGTGCGCAAGTTTTGTAGTTGTAGTTGGGAGAAGAAGAGAGAGACACATTGCTCAGTGTTGGATATTCTCTAGTTTTTGGTTTATTGTCTTGGCATTGCATTTGCTATCTATATTAAGGAATTTTTTGTTGGATTTTTTCCCCCATGAGGGTTTCCCAGGATAAATTTTTTGTACCTTGTGATTGTGTTTCTCTTAGTGATCATATCTATGTTATGGTTATCTAGTAAATTGAAAGGAAACCTAATAATAGCTTAAACCTTAACAAATGTCTCCCCGGGTGCTTTCTCGATTTTATACCATTTGTATGGTATATCATCTAATGTATTTGGGAACATGTGTGTCCATACTCGTTCATCTCTATATTTGATCCTTTTTCACTCATTCTCACATTGATGAATTTAGGCAACTGGGTCAAACCCTGATTTGAATTTTGAAATGTTTGCAGCTGCAAATAATTTATTTCCTCTAAAGCAATCTACAAAATACAAATTTGTGGTGGTCTAGGTTTTCAATCGTGGGGCATGGGTGTCCCACCACCTCACTTCTTGACCAGTGAATGACTATACTAGATTTTTTAGTTGGCCTTACTCACCAAAAAATTTGAATAGTTCATCGACATGGGCTGATAGGGAATCTCGTTCTTTAAATATGAGAGAGGCACTAAGCCTATTTTTATGTCGATTGGAAAAAGGGTCAGGTTTTGTTTGATTTTCTTTTCATAAATTGCAAGGACCGCTTTGATTGAAAAACATGATCAAAGTTTAGATATAGGAATGGCCTCAATCGATCAACATTGTTTTTCTTTCAACTTGTAGTTCTCCATTTTCCATTCATATAGTTTGGTCTATGAGTTTTTTCCAATTGACAAGGGTGAACCATGTAATATTTATCCTTATGCATTGGGTTTGGCATTGTCCCTTCCCTCATGTATAATATGAAATAATAGTTTTTCTTCCACATCCTCATCCCAAGGCTCCATCTAGATCTTTCCTTCATTTGGATCAAGTGGTATGATTATTTTTGTCCCATTTCCCTTGAGTTTGATTCTATCTCTTTATAAGGAGATAATTTCTTTCATTTTTCTCCCTCGAGGTCTGTTAAAATAATAGGTCTGTTCGTTTCACCATAGACAGTATCACTATATTGTCACCCAACCATAGGCACAAAGGCCACCCCCGAGCACCTTAACCTTGACAGACAAAATAATTATGGAATCAATCACTAGAACCAATAGCCAACCAAGGTAGCCTACCTCTCTCCAAAGCTAGAGTACCAAGATAAAATTCCAAACCATAACCAAATACTAAGTCACTACTGCAACAGTTGCAACTCTCCTCCATTCATGCGCACCACTAGTCCTTATGTAGTTGTGAGAGTGAGTGAGTAAAAATGAGCTCAAGCGCCCTCTATTTATAGTCCTCCGAGTGAATGAACTGGGTTGACTTCTTCTTCTGGAGGATAATAATTTAATATAAATTATTCTCTTGAGACAACTTGTCTTCTAGTGTTATTAACCAACTATTTAGGGTTTCTCTTACTTCTGGGAATATTCTCGTCTCGTCAAAGGTTACATGTAGAGGTTACTACCTCCCGCAACTACCATAAAATCAACACTCCCTCCTAGCTAGGGAGGTATTATAAGAAATGTTGGTGAACACAAACAAACCATTTATCTGGTAGAAACACCAATAGCCACACAGGCTATCTCATGATCACACATCACTATCCAACACTAGTAATAGTTTCCATGGAAATTAGAATTCCATCCAATAGAACACAAATGTGTTTATTCATAGTAGTATACAACTACTATCTAGTGGTACACAACCTCTCCTAGTAGCACATAGCTACTAACCAATGACATACAATCACTACTGGTGGATCACATCCACCACAGTAGCATAAAACTATTGTCCATAGACATACAATCTCCACATCAATGATAACATATGATATCATCCTGCATCAACAATGTCATTAGCTACATCACCTCTAAGTCGTACTAGAAATATGTGAACGCATCATATATAAGCTATAATAGCATGATCTGGAGTATCATCTACATTATCTATAAGCCGTACTAGCATGAACATGACTAGAATGTTTCCAATGCATCATCTCTAAGTTGTACTCTCATGATGTATATACGTGCCTCATTGTGTCACCTCTAATTTGTATGATCATCTCTAAGTCGTACTAGAATGACATATCTAGCATGATGTCAATGCAACATCTCTAAGTTGTATGCCACATCTAAGTTGTAATGGCATGATCATATCTAGCATGACAAGATCCCTCCTACATCATCTCTAAGTCGTATGATCATCTCTAAGTTGTGCTAGCATGACATATCTAGCATGATGCCAATGCATCATATCTAAGTTGTATGCCACCTCTAAGTTTTACTCGCATGATCTTATCTATCATGATGCGGTTCACCAACATCGTCTCTAAGTTGTACTAGCATGAACATAACTAGAATTATGCAAGCATCATCTCTAATATGTATGCCCACCTCTAATATGTACTAGCACAATGCTCCTCATGCCACTGTATCAACAACTCCAGCCATATTTATCATATACGAGTTGTACTAGCATGATTATATCTAGAATTGCGCAAGAATCATCTCTAAGTTGTATGATCATCTCTAAGTTGTACTAGCATGATACAGATATGTAGCTCACTGACATTCCATGATGCCACATATCAGTGCTCCCTCCTATTCAAGGAATTCATCTCCTCCCTTTCTACCAAGGGAGAAATCTCCACAAGTCCTAATTTTCCCCTCAATTATGCAAACTTTATCTTGGACAAAGGATTCTTCAAAATATTTGTAGTATGCTCATCAGTGGAGATATACTGGAAAACCACTTCTCCCCTATGAACTTTATCATGGATAAATAATACTTGATCTCAATGTGATTTGACCTATCATAGAACACTGGGTTCTCTAAGAGATTCACACAACTCTGGTTATCACAATATATCATGGTTGAATCCAACACCTGATCAAATAGTCCAGAAACCATCTTACGGAGCCACATTCCTTCCGTACAAGCATCACAAGCTACAATATATTATGCTTCCACGGTTTTGAGTGCAACAAAATTATGTTTTCTTCTAGCCCATGACATCATAGCATAACCCAAACTGAAACACAATCCATAAGTACTCTTTATATCCTCCACACTCTCTACCTAATCTGAATCGGTAAATCCATGTAGCTTTACTTCACTATTTGAGGCATATCTCAAACCATACATTATCATCCCATGAAGATATCTCAAGATATGCTTTGCAGCCACCCACATCTCTTGTCTAGGTTCCACCTGGAGCTGGCTCAACATGTTCACATAAAAGCATATGTTCGTCCTAGTATTTACCAAATACATCAAGGAGCCAATCAAATGTCGGTACAAGGACGTGTCTATTGGATCAAAATCAAAGTCTCTCAACTTCCTCAAATATGTTACCATGGGAGTTTCCATGGATCTGCAATCCATCATCCCAAACTTCTTAAGGATATTTACAATATACTTCCTTTGTCCTAGGAAGACTTCACCATGCTTCTGCCACACTTTTAGTCCTATGTAGTAGTGCATGAGACTAAGATCCTTCATATCAAATTGAGTGGATAGCTCCTTCTTACATTGAATAATGAAAGGCTCTGCACTTGTCAGGAACAAATCATCAACATATAATAGTAGAATGACAGGAGCATTGTTCACAACCTTGTAATAGATATTTGGATCAACATGACTCTTGGAAAATCCAATTCTCATCAAATAACTATCAATGCGTGCATACCAAGATCTTGGAGCTTGCTTGAGTCCATTCAAGGCCTTCCTCAATCTGCATACATGGGTTTCTTTTGGGTGTACCTCAAAACCTTGAGGTTTCTCTATATATACTTATTTCTCAATCACTCCATTAAGAAAGGAGGTCTTTACATCCATCTGATGTAAACTTCAACCCATGGAAGCTACTAGAGAAATTATGGCTCTGATTGATGTATATCTGGCAACCGGAGAAAATGTCTCATTATAATCTCGCCTTGTACTTACTAATACTTCCATCTAAAACATGCTTTATCTTATAAACCCACTTTGAAGTGACTACATACTTCTCTTTAGGTCTCGAAGCAACTTCCCATACATCATTCTTCATGATCGATTGGTATTCTTCCATCATGGCCTCCTTCCATTCTTTCATCTTAATTGCTTCCTCAAAGGTGGAAGGTTTTGTATTAACCAAACTTGTCATGAGTGCCACATAACTAGTGAACCTTTTGGGTTTCTTTCTTTGTCTGAAAGTACTAGTGGGAGCCTTATGCTTTTCTGCTTCCTGCAAAGTAGTTTCAAGCCATGCTGGTCTTTTTCTTGTCTTAGGTATAATAGTAGGTTCCACATATTCATGTGATGGTTCTTGTTATTCATTAGTTTGTTCTAGAGAACATGTACTTTATTATTTGGTATATTTATGTTCCTCTTCTTCGTTGGATTCTATAGATTCTTATATATACTTCTTAAATGCAATCCTTTCATCAAAAGTTACGTCTCTACTTATTTCAATCTTTTGTTGAAATGGAACATAGATTCTATATTCTTTTGACGATTCACTATAACCAACTGATATTCATCTCTTTCCTAAGGGTTCCAACTTCTTTCTCTTATTCTTGGGAATATGAATGTATATAGGACATCCAAATATTCTCAAGTGTTCAACGCTTGGCTTCTTTTCTGAGAAGGCTTCTTCAGGAATCATGTTCTTCAATATTCTATGTGGACTTCTATTCTGAAAAGTAAACAACTGTCATAGTTGTTTCTCCCCATAGAAACATAGATAAGTTCTGATCATTCATCATTTCATTGACTGATTCTTCAATGGTTTTGTTCTTTCTTTTGGCCACACCATTTTGTTGAGGATTGTGAGGGACAATGAGCTCCCTCATAATCCCATCTTCTTTACAAACGGAAATGAGCTCCTTGGAGGTGTATTCTCCTCCATTATTAGATCTTATTGTCTCATTCTTATTATCTATTAGAATCTCTACTTCAACCTTGAATTCTTGGAATTTTCTAAATACTTCATCCTTAGTCTTTAATATATACAACCATGTCTTTCTTGAGAAGTCATCTGTAAACGTTACATAGTAAAGAGATTCTCCTAGAGACTTCACTGGCATAGGTCCACATATATCTGAATGTATTAGGTCTAAGATCCCTTTGGATATATTATCACTGCTTGGGAAAGGTTTCTTAATGTTATTCACAAGTGAACATCCTTTGCACACACCTTCATGTATTGATTGTAATTCTAGTATGCCTACAACCATTTGTTCAGGGATGGCAAGGCTTGATAATGAAGGTGAGCATACCGTCTATGCCATAACTCACTAGGGTTGATTTCTTCATGTACTAGGGCTTGAGTATTCTGACCTAGGAGTTTACATAATCTTCCTTCACAGGTTCCAATAACTCTAGCATTTTCTATCTTGGAGTCTTTAGACCATACAAGAACTTTTCCATCCACAAAAGATACTCTATCTCTTTTTTCTTCTAAACAGGAAATAGATACAAGATTCTTTTTCAAACCAGGAACATATAAAACATTACTAATATGGATAGATTTACCTGATTCCATTTTGATAGTAGCTTGTCCAATTCCCTTGACTGCATAAGATTTATTGTCTCCAAGATCTACTTTATGAGGCGTCTCCTTTTCCTTCATGCTTGAGAAATTCTTACAGTCACCTATCATATGCCTTGAAGCTCCACTATCGATCAACCACATGTCATCTTCAGTGGTTTCAGTAAGAGATGAATAATAGAAGAAACATGTTTCATCATATTTTGTCTTCTTTGAGGGTTCTTCATCATTGGCAACTGATGCGTGATGTCTCTCTTTTCTCTTCCTTATTAGTTTAGGACAATTCCTTTTGTAGTGTCCATAATCATGGCATTCAAATCATTGTACCTTTGACATATCTCTCTTGAACTTATTCAATGTTGCAACGTTCTGATGTTCCTTCTCTTTTCCTGCTTCAAACTGTGGTTCAATGATATTTCCTTTCACAATATCTAGGAATTTATTCTTGGAAAGGATCAGAGATCAATCCTTTTATTCCATGCTTTGAAGTTTAAATCCCCTTCTAACTTGTTTTCTGACTTCATAGAGGAAGTCATGAGTTCTTTGACTTGGTCAACCTTTGAATTTGACTTGTTCAACCTTTTACTTTGACCAAAAAATCAAACTTGATGCCTTGGCTTGTTGAGAGTACCAGGAGGTGTATTGGCTAGGGCACACTAGGATACCCAGGAATTAGTTCAAGCACTTCACTTAAGGTGCCTCAACAAGAGGGTTATGGTTTCATCGCTGCAAGAAACTCTGACTGCAACTACAACTGCAACTAAGCAAGTTATCCCAATCTACCTTCTAGTGGTTAAACTGTCCTAATATAGTGTGGGCCCATAACATGTTAAAATTATAGGTGTGCTCATTTCACCATAAAAAATATCACTATATTATCACCCAACCATAGGCACAAAGGCCACCCCCGAGCACCTTAACCTTGACAGACAAAATAATTTTGGAAGTAATCACTAGAACCAATAGCTAACCAAGGTAGCGTACCTCTCTCCAAAGCTATCATACCAAGCATAAATTTCAAACCATAACCAAAGACTAAGTCACTACTGCAGCAACTGCAGCTCTCCTCTAGTCATGCGCACCACTAGTCCTTATGCAGTTGTGATATTGAGTGAGTGAAAATGAGCTCAAGCACCCTCTATTTATAGTCCTCTAAGTGACCTAATTGGGCCGACTTCTTCTTCTAGAGGCTAATAATTTAATATAAATTATTCTCTTGAGTCGACTTGTCTTCTAGGGTTATTAACCAACTATTTCAGGTTTCTCCTACTTCAGGGAATATTCTAGTCTCGTCAAAGGTTACATGTAGAGGTTAATACCTCCCATAGCTATTGTGACATCAACAAGGTCAACCAACCAATGTATGTAGGAATACCCTCGACCAAATTTGTTACTTCAAATTCAACTAGTGTCAGAATTCCCATAATAGTAGTCTCAACATTTCTTAGTATCTCGATTGGTTTAACAAATCTTTGGTATGCAAGCTTTAAGAAATTGGTTGATCCTATAATTCTAGGTCTCCCAATATTGATCCATGTTTCTTTTGGAAGTATATTCACTTGTTATCCAAAGTCGACTACATCTTGGGGAACCATATAGCATTATATTTCCAGGTTGACTTGTGGGTCATAGTCATCGAGGGTTTTGTCTTGTGATAGTTGACTTAGAGTTCTATGTGAACTTTGTCCCTATTTATATTCCTTCATAATATGAGAAGCTCTAGCAGTCTCCAAACCGATTGCTTCTCTTTAAGTAATTCTAGGAATTCATCCAGGAAAACATCTTTTATTCATTAGATATTACTTTCGGGATTAACTGCATAGTGTAAGTCATTAATCTATGACCCATATTCATGATCATTAGTCACAACTGACCAATAATTCTCATAATTTGAATAGTCCACTTAGCACTCATTGCATCAGGTGATGCTCACAGGGGTGAAGAAATGGGATTAAAGCCAATGAAATGAATCGCATAGCATCAATCATCACTTCCGGGTCTTGCATCTGGTAACCAGGACTTCCCAGGTGGTCACTCATCCCAAGACCCCTCTGGCTCAAGTGCGCTTAACTGTGGAGTTTTCCCCACAATCAAGCCCACTTAGCTTGCTACCCCATTTGTAAAACCTTAGCAAGTATTGTGCCTTATGAACTACCCAGTTAGAGCTCCCTTAACTCGTATTATTTAAGCATATAGGGGATTCCGCAGTGCAATATATTAGATATTACTTTCGGGATTAACTGC
>ML789604.1:237023-261151 GCA_009831015.1 Picea engelmannii | reverse complement strand
GCCTCTGGCTCAAGCATGCTTAACTGTGGAGTTTTCCCCACAATCAAGCCCACTTAGCTTGCTACCCCATTTGCAAAACCTTAGCAAGTATTGTGCCTTATGAACTACCCAGTTAGAGCTCCCTTAACTCTTATTATTCATGTTGTAATTTTTAGGTGTTGATTGTCTCCACTTAGGTGTTCCTCATGGTCATCTTGGTCGAAGAAGTTGAAATCTTGTCTTATGATTTTATTTTCTTGATCAAGGTTAGGATAAACATTATTCTTTCTTGCTTGTAAAAATTGAGACTCCTTTGAAATATAATTGTCTTGGCCAACTCCACATCGGGTAATGACATTCAAATTATTTGTATCCAAGACTTCCTTCTTTGGAACTCTTTGTAACAAATTGATTGTTTGTTTATGAGTTTCTCTAACATAACGCGACAATATTCTAGCAAATGGTCATCGATTCCACAAATAGTACAGAACTTGAGGTCAGTTCATTATTTTAATGGGTAGTCGAGGATCATATGGTTATATTTTAAACAAATGTAAAAATATGCCCTACCTCGGCTTCCACATCCTCCTCGACCATATCGACCATTGTATCCACCTTTGTAGACTCCTCTTCCTTGATATCCTCCTCTATAGTCGCCTATTCATTGATATCCACCTTGTTGACCTTGATATACATTTCCTCTGCCCTGAAAACCTTCTCCATTGTTACCTTATTCCATGTTCTAGTCAATTTCTTGTGTATGACAAACTGCTTGGTAATTTTTCCTATTTATGCCATTAAGTTGATATTATTCTGTATAGTGGGTTTCTTCTTCACAAATTCCACACCATTTTTTTTTTTCGTTTTTTAGATTATGTAGGCAATCTCTTGTATTAAGATTTTTCAAGATTTCACAAATCTCACATAAATGTTCTATTTGGACCCTTCTAACATCAAGTTCTCTCTTTGATGTATCTTTATATTTGAAAAAGTATTTTGTATGGACTGTGTTCATACAGTTTGTGCACCATAAGTCACTTCTCTAAAGGGTCAGATCCCTTAGTGATTTCTGAAGAATTTTCAATTTGTCTTCCATCCTCTTACTAGTTGACGAGGCTAGCCAATCATCATCAGTTTCATTTTTTGGGGATTTCTTCAAATCTTCCTCACATGATTGGATATCATGCATTTTGAGTGGTCCTAATATATTTTGAAGTAGTATTGCAACACACCATTGGACCAAAAACTCTAGATATATTATATTAGGTATCTGTCTTATGAGGTCTTTGAATCTTTTGCCATAATCTCTCATAGATTCTCCTAGTTTTTGCTTGATCTCTTTAAGTTTGTAGGCTTCCAGATGCTTGATATATTGAGTTTTAAAGAAGGATAAGAAAATATTCTTAATTTCACCCTTGGTTCTTGTCTAGTTTTCAGTGAATATCATGAACTAAGTGAGATCTCTCTTTCTTAGAGCTCCAACAAATTATGCCATTTGTTTGTCTTCATTTGTGATGTCCAGGGAATCCCAAAATTGCTCACACATAAACCAATGCCTCGTGGGGTCTTCATCCCATTAATAGATTGGAATGTGATTGTGACTAATTTTTTCTATGATTTGGGAGGTCAACTTAGGAGGATGCGTAGTTAGCTGGGATAATCGGCTAATTGGCAGAGTGGACTATATTGTTTATTGTACTTTTGGTCAAGATTATATTTCGACTAGAATAGTCGATGGCTCAATGTCCATTGACAAAGTTTAAAAATGATTATTTACCTCAATTAATTCTCTTAATGATGTTATCTCATCAGTTTGGTACCCCTTATCTATATATTAAGTAAATCACTATTCTTGCAGTCACATCGGTTCATCACGACAATCAGTCGAATGCACTTATTCTTCTTCAAATGTTAAGTTTGGCAGGGGGTTGCGTTCATGAGATCCTTTATATGGAGTATGATTTCATAATTTTGATTTATTACCTAGATTTGTTCGATCTAGGCTATCTCAATTACTAATTTGTCTCTCAGGTTGCCTTGATGATTGACTCAATACCACACTAAAGAGGGTTTAGGGTCAATACATAACCTTTTATGGAGGAACTCTCTTATTCGGGGACTTCCCTCTTTTGGGATTGGAGATCGATGTAATGTAGGGCCCGAGTCATCCACTTCCATGCTTTCAATAGTTTCTACCAATTGTAGAGCGCCAATTCCATCCTCTACCAACTATAAGTTTTCACTCCACTTAGGAACCATTGAGGCTACTCCTCTTGCTGCGTCTAGTTGGTCATCACCATACTCATATTGGTCCAGCGCACCACTAATATGACCCTCCTAAGGTTTTTTTCGATTCAACTAATGAGGATCCCTCACATTACACATCAAATGATTATTTACCTCAATTACTTCTCTTGATGGGGTTATCTCATCCATTTGGTACCCATTATCTATATATTCAGTAAATCACTATTCTTGCAGTCGTGTTGGTTCATCATGACTATCAGTCAAATGCACTTATTCTTCTTTAGATGTTAAATTTGGAAGGGGTTTTCATTCGTAAGATCCTTTATATGGAGTATTCTTTCAACATTTTGATTGATTACCCAAATTTGTTCGATTTGGGGTATCTCAATTACTAATTTGTCTCTCGGGTTGCTTTGATGATTGAATCAATACCACACCAAAGAGGGTTTAGGGTTAGTATGTAACCTTTTGTGGAGGAACTCTCTTATTTGAGGACTTCCCTCTTTTGGGATTGGAGATCGACGTAATGCAGGGCCCGATTCATCCACTTCCATGCTTTCAACAGTTTCTACTAGTTGTAGGGTGCCAATTCCATCCTCTACCAACTGTAAGTTTTCACTCCACTTAGGAACCGTTGAGGCTGCTCCTCTTGCCTCATCTAGTTGGTCATCATTGTACTCATATCAGTCCATCGCACCAGTGATATGTCACTCCTAAGGGTTTTTCTAATTCAACTAACGAGGATCCCTCACATTACACATGATCCAATTAGCTATTGGTGGCCACCCACCTATTCCAACTGGCTCCTCTTGTCCATTTTTAGTTCAACACGTTCTTCTGTACGTCTTTGTAATTGTGGGTTCTACACTTCTAGGGTTGTTTGAAGCCATACACATATTCCAGGTGGATATTGGTGGCCTCTCACCTAATCCAATTGGCTTATTTTGTATGTTTTCATGTCAACACATCTTGTTGTACTTCCAGGGTCGTTTTGGAGGCCTAAACAATGTTTTTTTGGCTCACCATAGTCAATCTATAGACATAGTCATATTTTGACAGCGGAATGTGTAGTTCTCTGAAATACCTTTCCAACGGGATATCACACGCCTAAAACAGAGGTTTTATGCAAAATTTAAGACCCTGAGAAGTTGAGGTACCAACTTACCCATAGGAGCCCACATGAATTTTGACGTTTCACCTCCTAGGGTTAGGTTTTTGGATGTCTAGGGTTGTGGAATTCATGAGTAATATCAAAAAGGTATCTAAAGCCTCATTGTAATTCATTCTTCTTAGATGGATGCGTGTAGTAGCCACATCTCTTCTCATAAATAGCTACCACCATTCAAGCAAGTGTTTCAGTTCTACAATTTTACAGTTTCATCTTATTTCATTATTCAATGAAGGTATTGTTCAATGGATATCTGTGTTAATCTTCATATCTCCATGTTTATTGTATTTAGTTTGTTAATCAGTTTGTTTCACTCCGAAATCTGGATCAATGGTATCAGAGTAGTCTTCTCTTCATTTATTTTTCTTCGTGCATGTCTCCAACAAGATCTGGGTACAAGAAGTTGTGACTCGAACCAATCAAGCCATTAGAAGATCGGTCATGCCGAGCCCAACAAAAACTCATGGGGGACAAAAAGAAAGATGATGGAGCAGTAAATCCTATTAAAATGTTTCTTGAGGAAGCCCTCACATGACAAAGGAACAAACTGATGGGCAACTTCACGTAGATTCTTCGACGGTTGCCCACAAGAGAAGCATCTTCATCAAGCAGCCATGCAACCCCCTTCAAGGTACAGGTACATTTTGATATTCCATTATTTGAAGCACAGATAGATGTGGATGTTGTAGATAAATGGTTGAATCTACTCGAGGGGTATTTTTTGGTCCATAATTTTTTCAATAGGGAAAATATCACTTTTTCACTCCTCGAGGTCGTTCCCCATGTTAAATAATGGTGGGATACTTACTCTAAGCAAAGGGCCGCAGAGGAATCTGCAATTTTTGTGGTGACCCCTACATGGGATTCCTTCCAAGATGCCATTAAAGAATAGTACTACCTTTTTGGAAGCTACGAGGACCAATACACCAGATGGACCACCCTATGTCAAGAAAGGGACCAGACAGTACCAGATTTCACCAATATTTTCCATACTCTGCGCACCAAATTGGGTATCAAAGACTCTGAGTGTCATCTAGTGCTCAAATACCACGGTTATTTGCATAGATACATTCAAATAGAAATGGAGTTTCTGGACATTGCCTCATTGGGCATAGCTTATAAATACGTTGTCAAAATCGAGTAGAAATTTAAGAAGAAAATGCGAGAGTTTGGATCTACAAACCCTGAACAGCTGAAGCAAGGCAAAGGCAGCCCCAACCCACACAGCAAGGGACCAAGTTGATATGGATTCCCTCAGGACAACCAGTCCAAGTTGCAACACAAGAAGGGAAATGAGAAGACGAAGAAGGACAGAGGAAAATGGTGTGGGCACCATAAAATCCCTTGGCACAACACCGAAGAATGTTGCTCCAAGTAGTAACTCATGGTCGAACTGAAGGCTTCTGAGTCAGAGGTTGATTTTAATTTTGAATCAAATCCTGAAGGAGGGAAGCGGATTATCGATGTTGAACCCAGTGCCATTGTCGCTACCACCAAAGTCCGACCAAGCGAACCAGAAGAACCAAAGGAAGGGGAATGACTCTTTCACTCGCATATGTGGGTAAAGGGGGCTCCAATTCATTTCATTGTTGATAGCGGTAGTTAGAAGAACCAGATTTCAGTAGAGTTCGTCAAGTGGCTGGACCTGCCAAGGACACTGCACCCGCAACCCTACACCATCGACTAGCTTTGCCAAGGAAGAGATCTTCATGTCAACCAACAATGTTGTTTTCCCTACAACATCAAGCCTTTCAAAGATGAGTTACTGTGTGATATTTCTCCCCTTGAAGTTTTTGATGTTATTTTAGGACAACCATATTTGTGGAAGTGTCATGTTGTGTATTAGTCTAGACCCTGCAATGTTATTATTACTTTGGGTAGACAATTGTACAGGATATCAGAGGTAGCGTCGCCTACTGCTATTTCTTTAATCTCTTCTAAGCAATGAAGTAAGGTCATTTCATAGAATGGGAAGTTTGTCTTCTTTGTGATTCGTGCTCACAATAAGCAGAAGGTTGTTGCCACATCTGTAGCCTCTACACATAGCCTCTCTTTGCAACAGAAGCAAGTGGACGAGATAATAGAAGATTATAGAGACATATTATCCTCACCTCTAGGGGTACCAACACACTGCCAAGTCAAACATCCAATTGATTTGACCCCCATCGCACCTCTACCTAATGGATTAGTCTATCATCGCTCGCTGATGGAAAATAAGAAAATTAGGCATTAGATCCAAGAGCTTCTCCAAAAGGGGCACATCAAACCCAACTCCTCCCCTTGCGGAAGCCCGATTGTACTGGTGCAGAAGAAGGATGGGACTTGGAGACTTTGCATTGATTATAGATCCTTAAACAAAATCACAGGCATCTCCGACCGAGAAAGCAAGTTCCTCAACACATTTTGGTCGAGTCTCTGGTCATTGTTGGACACCAAGCTCACAAAATCCACTACTGTCCACCCCCAAACAAACGACCAAACAGAGGTCGTCAATCAGATGATTGTGAACATCATGTGCATGTACAACTCTAAGCATCCACGTACATGGGATGAGAGTCTCCCCTATGTTCAACACAGTTACAACATGGCTCTCCCCATAGCTCCACCGGCCATATCCCATTTCAGGTGGGGCGAGGATTCCAACCCTTGGGATCCATTTTTGTTGCACTTCCTCTTTCCACAACACATACAAACTCTTCCCATGATTAGTCTGCGATCGAAAAATCCACCAGATTCATTGATCGGATTCAACACATCCACCAACGGGTCCAAGAGATTTTGCAGAAATCCAATGTTAAGTACAAGCATCGCCATGATCAACACGGAGTACCACACCATTTTTAGGTTGGAGAAAAAGTCTGGTTACATTTGCAAAAGGAGCGTCTCACAGGGCTCCATCGGAAGCTCCTCCCACTTCACTATGGGCCTTACACTATCACCAAGGCCGTGGGTAGCAATGCTTTTGAACTCAACACTCCACCCTTCCTTGGCTTGCACCCAGTGTTCAATGTGGACCTCCTTCAACCATATTTTCCACCATTATTGGACACCTCAGAGATCACAAAACAACTAAAACAAATAGAGCTCAACCCTGACTACACGGAACAAGCATCCACTGATCAGATAGTGGACACATAGGTTAAGGGCACTCGCCAGTAGAGGATCTAGATTTATCAGGTTGTCAAGGAAGGGCAACTCCTACACCAAGGAAAGTGGCTCACATGGGGCCAAATCCAGCAGAAGTTTCCTCACCTGATGAGGGAACTCAATGCAATGGATNTCCTAAGGGGGGGGGGGGGATTGATCCAGTTGGCTATTGGTGGCCACCCACCTATTCCAACTGGCTCCTCTTGTCCATTTTTAGTTCAACATGTTCTTTTGTACTTCTTTTTAATTGTGGGTTCTACACTTTTGGGGCTATTTGAATCCCTACACATCTTCCAGGTGAATATTGGTGGCATCTCACCTAATCCAACTAGCTTATTTTGTATGTTTTCATGTCAGCACATCTTGTTGTACTTCCAAGGTTGTTTTGGAGGCCTAAACAGTGTTTTTTTGGCTCACCATAGTCAAATTGTATACAGATTATGACTTTGATGGCGGAATGTGTAGCTCTCTGAAATATCTTTCCAATGGGCTATCACGTACCTAAAATGGAGGTCGTATGCAAAAGTTACTACCCTGGGAAGTTGAGGTACCAACTTACCCATAGGGGCCCACATGACTTTTGACATTTCACCTCTTAGGGTTAGGTTTTTGGATGTCTAGGGTTTTGGAATTAATGAGTAATATAAAAAAAGGCCTCTAGAGCCTCTTTGTAATTCATTATGCTCAAATGTATGCATGTAGCATCCACATCTCTTCTTAGATATATCTACCACCATTCGAGCAAGTGTTTCAGTTCTGCAGTTTTACAGTTTCAGCCTATTTCATTATTCAATAGAAGATATTGTTCACTGGATATCTTTTTTATTCTTCATATCTTCGTGTTTATTGTATTCAGTTTGTTAATTAGTTTGTTCCGCTCCTAAATCCAGATCAATACATATATTATATTTTCCTCTGCCTTTTGTTCCTTTCTATATTTTGAATGTTGCTCGAAGGTTTATAGGATTTCATTTGTCACAAGGTTCTTTTCTTTGTTTCTTTGTCTAATGTATTTTCTCTCTTTTATTTGGTCAACTTCCTCCTTCTTGTTGCCAAACTTAATCTTCGATTCATGTCAATCAAGTCTTACTCCAACTAAGGCATCTCACAGAGAAATACCCCCTATCACTAACCCCAACTTACTCTAGGTCGATGACAGCACAAGTGTTATCCATGCTCATTTCTTCAGAAATAACTCCCAAGCTTCTTTGGTTTATTTACAGTCAACTTCAAGAAATTATTCCTAGTATTGTTGTTTTCATTACCAATCAATGTTGATAGGTTCCCATAGAGGAGGTTGATAATCCACAATATGGGAAACTCCTTTGTCAAGGTGAAATTTGTGTAATAAACAAGGTATGGTACAAAAGAAACTATTGTGAAAATTGTCGTAGAACCTTTGTTTAATGTTATAGACAAACATTCTCTCTTCAATTTCTTATTCTTCACCAAATTCTTCCATAATGCTTTCAAACCACTAGTGTAAGTTTTTTCATCCCTTGTTAATTATTTTTGACATCAATCATTCATTGTCCGTGAGATTATTCACGTTCCGGTATGTCAATGTAATTTTTAATCTCTTTGGGGATCACTTAGAAAAAAAATCGTGTGTTTCGGTGAAGAACTGGGCTTTCTCTTATGCAAATGTGAGTCAATTTCTTCTAGTGTAGTTATTCATATAATTGTTGATATTTCTCTCCCACCACTCACATATCTCTTCCAAAATCAACATCTATGTGTGCATAATCTTATCGAAATGTCTCAGATTGAGTGCTATCGACAACAAAACCAATGTTGTAATCCATGGGATTGTGCAAACAAGTTACTAGTAGTATCTCACATGATATATTATACAAGCATCATACATAAACATACACATAAGAGAGAGAAGGAAGAGAAAAGTAATGGAGATACCAACAACATGTATCCTTTATTATATCAATTATCAACCAACATACCACCACTTTCTTACATTCATGATCTCATATTTATACTCTGAGTTGGTTATTAGATAGTTACAATTGTTAACTAATTTGGTTGGTCAACCTGACCCAACATTCAAATGAATTACAATTCGAATTGACATTCCCAATCCACTGATTACTTGGTCAACTAGTGGGTCTAGTTGACATAGTTGAAAAGGCCCTCCAACAAGAGGGTTATTGGATTCTCTTAGATAGAGGGAGTTGACCTTGATGTTACTCTTGATTCAATATTCTTTCTGGATGAGGTAATTGACCTATTTTAAGTTGTCTCAATTGATGGAGGTTTTGAGGTGCATGAGATGGATTCTCATGTTCATAAGTTGTTGGTAACCCTACATGGGTTGTTACCTATACTACAAGATTTGGTATTTCAAGTCAACGATTTAACTTGAGAAAATTTATATCTTTGTGACTTTGATAAATGTGATTCACTTGTCTTGGTCTTGTATGGAGATACAATTATCTTTGCAAGGCACCTTGAACAACTCACGATGTCATGTCCAGAGGTTTTGTCCTGTGATGTTGACTTGAGGGATGATTGATTTTGGCATGTTGTTGATGGTCCAAGAATAAGTTCCTTTAGATTCACGAGTTGCCAACATTCTTTGGAGGTTCAAGATGTTGTGATAACATCTTGTGTTGTTGGATATAGTGACACTTGTATAGCATACACGATCAATATCCTGACACATTGGGAGACTATGGTGAGGATAGATGTGAATTCTAATGAGGATGTGAGATATTCTAGTTCACACGATTCTCATTCATAGATTGTAGGAAGTGAGAAGGTTGATGTTCTTGAAATGGTTTCAAAGTCTTCATATGAGTTTGATTCTTAGGGAGATGAGGTGGTATTAAGTGTGGACATGCCCTCACCTTTTGTCCTAGCATGCAAGAGGCTAAGTTGGCTCACCTAGACACTACAAGCGGCTTAGGATCAGGTTGGAGAACCCAAATATTTAGCGAGGGAGAGTATACCTTCTAGGAGATATTCTATCCATGTTGCATTGGTTTCTTCCATCTATGAGCCTTACAATTGTCTCAAGGAGGAGAGGTATGATACCTTGATGGAGGATGATGTTTGGGTTGATTCTGAGAGTAAAAATTTGTATATGGTGGGTTTTGTGGAATTTTAGAGGGAATTAACTGTTGATTTTTCAATAAGCTAGGTTAAGCATGAACTTCATTCCATTTTTTCACTTGTCTTAACCATAAACAGTAAAGTTTCAGCAACCAAGATCAAAAGAAGAAACACCATGCACAAGAACACAAGAAGTATCCTAGGAAACCATTCTCAAAAAGGGAAGAAAACCCAGCCAAATCCTTTTCTATATTCTTCAAGAGAAAGACCTTCACCACCAATAAGGCCTATCACACAAGAGGGTTCTCAAACCCTAGAAGACTAGCGCCCAAGAGAGGTGTGCATTTTTCCCAAGAAGGTGTACTTGCTGAAATTTACAAACTCACGTGAAAGATATGATTCCTCAATGGGGAATTTACCTTTACTTATACTAAACTGAACCTGTCAATAGAAGTATCTATTGGCACAACAGGGCTAACCTCACTACCTTATAAGATAATTAATATTAACTAGATTAATTATCTTTTACATTAATTACTAGTCACATTAAGGTGGGGTCGACCTGTACCCTTTACATTACAATTAGGGTTACAGGTAGGTCTGACTCTTGAAAAATATAGCAAGAGATATTATACACCCACTAGTGCTCATCCACTAGGGGAACATCCATAGGGATGTCCATATCTCTAGCTCACTGCATTACATAGAAGAACCACTTCTTCACTAGTGCTCAGCCACTAGGATCACATTCACCTGTGCTCGTCCACATGCACGTCCACTCAATAGATATTCTTTCCCACTGCATTACACATGAGATTCATATGGAGTTTCTCATCAAATCTTCTACTCAGAGGAGGCTAATACATCATCTTCATTTATGTTCTCATGACAATACACCCAACACTTTGGGATTTCACACATTCACCTTGTGCTCAGCCACAGGCATGTCCAACTCTGCAGATCACCTTTCTCAGTGTGTTACACAGGAGAATCATATGGAGTTCTTCTCAACTCTCTATATGGATGATTTCATATCTACATTCTAGCTATGTCTCATATAGGAACCATGCACCCTTCTCAGGGGCTTTCTATGAGGTTTGTAAGTTGGATAAAGTCTCACATAGTTGCAATGATTCACATGTCACAGGTTTGTAAGTTGGAGAATGTCTCACATAGCTGCAATCATCAACACTCCCACTCATCTAGTGAGTCATTATTCATCATGCCAAGTCTCACACGGATGTACTTTGAATTTTTTCTTGGATGGAGTCATCAACACTCCCTCTCAACTAGGGAGGCTTTCTTCATCAAGTTAGTTTGGTGAATATATCTACAATATGCTCATGTGTAGGAAGGTACTGCATGTGTATGATTTTCATCTGCATCATATCTCTGATATAATGATATTTCATCTCATCATGTTTCGATCCATAAGGAAACACCGGGTTCTCAAAGGAGCTTTACACGCGGCTCATGGTTATCATCATAGGATCCATATCATGGTCAAGTAAATCTACCAGAAGCTTGTGAGGCCACATTGCTTTGCACATTCGATGCTATATAATATGCCTCTATGGTACTCAAGGCCACAAATTTTTGTTTCATGTTGCATCAGGAAACCATGGAAACCTTGACAGTAGAACAACAACCGGATGTGCTCTTTTTGTCCACTGTACTTTCTACTCAATTTGAATTAGCATATCCTACAAACTCAAGTTCACACTGGAGGCATATCTCAGGCCATATCCAATTGTGTCTCGTATATATCTCAATACATTTTTTGTTATTGTCTAGTGAGTCTGTCTCGGTTGACTCATGAAATGATTAAGCACATTCACTGCATGGCATGAATCAAGTATGGTGTTAACCAAATACATCAGTGATTGAATCAGTTGTGGATCAATCTTGTATAAATCATCATCAATATTTTTCTTTAAATCCATCATGATGGATTTTGCATTTTGTCATACTGAACTTATTTAATATTTTCATAGTATATTCTCAGGAAAATCTCACCAGTCCTCTGTCATACTTCTTGTCCCAAGAAGTAGTGCATCATACTTAGATTCTTCATCTCTAATTCATAAGTCAATACTTAATTGTATCCAACAACAAGGCTTTCTGAATAAGTCATCAAAATTAGGCTCTCGTCACCAACACTGTAATAATATAGGTTTTGGATCAACAACACTCTTGTTGAAATCCAAGCTCGTCAAGAATCTGTCTGTCTGATATAGTTTCCAACTCATGGATGGTAGTATGGATGGAAGTTTATCGAGTTTACTGGATAAAGTGTATCATCATAGACAACTCCCTCTACTTGTGAGAAACCTCTGGCTATAGATATCATTTTGTATTTCTCGATACTTCCATTAGCTGGATGCTTGATCTTATAGATCCACTTGGAGATTAACACAGACTTCCCTTCTAGTCCCTGAATAATATATTATACATCATTCTTTAAGATATATGGGTATTCTTTTGTTATGGCATATTTCCATACATATTCTCATGTTTCTTCTCTAAGACAAGGAGGCTCAACATCAATGAAGTGGCTCATGACTGAAGTGTAGCTCGAAAAATTATTTTTCTTTCTCGGGATGTGCCTTGAGAGGCTTGTATGTTTCTCTTCCTCTTGCAGAGTGAGTCTAGGTAGGCCTTTTATGCCCTACGGCAATATATCTAAACATATCAACTGAAGAAACTGGATCAACTGGAATAATGTATGTCTCCCTCTGAACTGTTGAAGGGGGAGAAGATATTGTTTCACTGTCAATCTCCATCTGAGATTCTATGGGTCCTTGAAAGGCTATCTCTTATTCAAGGACAACATCTTTGCTTGTCTCAATCTGTCTCTGACTAGGGATGTCGATCTTGGAATGTCTTCAAATATTCATTGTTTATCCCATAAATGTATCATTTCTCCCTGAAGGGTCTAGCTTGGACTTCTTCTATTTGGGTACATGAAAATACATTGGGCACCCATATATCCTGAAGTGTTTAATATCAGGCTTCACTTTGATGAAGGCTTCTTCGGGAGTTATGTTTTTCAAATTCTGGTGAAGACTCTTTTTCTGAACATATATTTTGTCATGCATGCTTCTGCTCATAGAATCATAGAAGGATTATGATCATGTATTATTGCATTGGCTTCCCCAATGATGGTTTTGTTCTTCCTCTTTCTCAAATAGTTTTGAATTCCTCTGAGTCAAGTGGATCCCTCTGAAGGATAAACAAATTCCTTTATTGTTAACATGTCTAGAACAAGAAAACAAGAGGAACCAAAACAAGAATATCTCCTAAAGGAGAATAATGAGTGCATCTCTAGAATTAAAACAATTTAAGGATTGTTGTTACAGCTACAACACTTACTTGTAATGTAGTAAACTTTAGAAATATAGGTTAGAGGAATGACAATTACAACAATCAAACCTGAAGTCTTCACTTTAAGTGTGTTGTTCCTCTGAATACATTGAGATCCCTTTGGATGCATGACTTCAGAAAAAGGTTCCTTCCTCCTACAATTTTCCTCATGACAATGATACAAATAATATATACAAGTGAATACCAGAGGGTGTTGATATGATTTGTCCAATGGCTCTTGGCTGATATTTGTCCTCTTGACATCTTCATGGAGGTATGTCACAGTGAATCTTTTTTGTATTACCCACAATAAGTCTTCCTTTGAATTCTTGTCTTCCAGAAACTTGAAGTCGCTTGATCCATCAAGCTTAACTTCCATCATAGTTTTGTTCATCATAATTTTAGATTCTTCACAGCCCTTTGTCAACTGGGCTAGAAAACCTAATGGCTAAGATAGGCTAGCACTTTTAGGTTTTGTTGGACTTATGACTTCCAAAAATAATCCTTTGAAAGATGAGAGAACACTGGTGATATGAAGAGCTCCTTTAGTGAGTTGCAGAAACCCTAATACTAAAATTTCTGCAGAAATTAGTGAAACCCTAGAAACCCTCGAGTCAAAAATTGAAAATGCTTGGAATTTCATTTTGAGAGTCTCTCGAGGTGCGTTGGAGGAGGCTGTACTCTCCTATGCCAAAAATATCCCCAATGTCCAAGTATTAAGATCTGAAACGAAGAAAGAAGGAGGGTGGTACGAAATTTCTAGAAACCCTAGGAGGGTCGTACGATTCTGCAAAAAGAGGACGGTTTGCCTTGAAGTTTTGTGCAATGGGTTCTTCAAGACCTATGATCTGAAACCATGTTTATTTTTCAATAATCTAGTTTAAGCATGAATTTCAATCCATTTTAGCATTTGTCTTAACCATAAACAATAAAGTTGCATCAACCAAGATCACAAGAAGAAACACCATGCACAAGAACACAAGAAGTATCATGGGAAACCATTCTCAACAAAGGAAGAAAACCCAACCAAATCCTTTTCTATATTCTTCAAGAGAAATACCTTTACCACCAATAAGACCTATCACACAAGAGGGTGCTCAAACCCTAGAATACTAGCGCCGAAGAGAGGTGTGCACTTTTCCCAAGAAGGTGTACTTGATGAAATTTCCAAACTCACATGAAAGATATGATTCCTCAATGGGGAATTTACCTTTACTTATACTAAATGGAACATATCAACAGAAGTGTCTATTATCACAATCGGGCCAACCTCACTAGCTTATAATATAATTAATATTAACCAAATTAATTATCTTTTACATTAATTACTAGTCACATTAAGGTGGGGTCGACCTGTACCCTTTACATTACAATTAGGGTTACAGGTAGGTATGACTCTTGAACAATATATAAAGGGATATTATAAACCCAGTAGTGCTCATCCACTAGGAGCACATCCATAGGGATGTCCATATCTATGGCTCACTACATTACACAAAAGAACCACTTCTTCACTAGTGCTCAGCCACTATGATCATGTTCACATGTGCTCGTCCACAAGCATATCCACTCAACAGATCTTCTTTCCCACTGCATTACATAGGAGAGTCATCTGGAGTTTCTTGTCAACTCTTCTGCTCAGAGGAGGCTAATACATCATCTTCATTTCTGTTCTCGTGAAAATGCACCCAACACTTTGGGATTTCACACGTTCACCTTGTGCTCAACCACATGCACATCCAACTCTGCAGATCACCTTTCTCATTGTGTTACACGAGAGAATCATCTGGAGTTCTTCTCAACTCTTTGTATGGAGGAGGTCATCTCTACGTTCCATCTCTGCCTCAGATAGGAACCACACAACCTTTTCAGGGGATTTCTCTCAGGTTTGTAAGCTGGAGAAAGTCTCACATAGCTGCAATGATCCACATCTCAGATGTTTGTAAGCTGGAGAATGTCTCACATAGTTGCAATCATCAACATTAACAAGTGCTGGTGAAAACACTATCCTCATAAAGAGGAAGTGTTGTCTTTTGGAGTTACTTCGAGAGTGTTTACACCATGTTTGGGGGTGCTTCATGAGATTTGGGTTCCATGGTGTATGATCAAACCATAGATGATTTATGATGGATTTTCACATTGGATTTGGCTTACGCAATGGTTTCTTGACCTCAATTGGATTCTTGCATGACATTCTTCCTTGGAGTGTTGGATATTTTTAGATAGCTTGGTGGAATTCTACATGCTAGCCAAATGGAGGAGGCTCCTTGCTTGGATAATGCCATGCATTGGAGGACGAGTGTTTAGTATTATAGAGGAAGGAATTAAGCCTTAGAAAACATGGGGTATTTTGGATGCTTGCATGAAGGAATGGATTTGACTTGGGGACACCTAAGTAGTGATAGTGTTCATGTAGGGGAAGTGGACCCAGTGGAACACATGGATTAGGATGAGTGTTGGATTCCTTGGAGGCTTGGAGAGTGTTGGAAACATCTTGTGGAGTGCTCTTGCTTGTGTATGAAATCACCTTTTGAGCTTGACATGTGTACCCTTGGAGTAAAGTGCTCCACATGTGTGAGACTACTTGTGGATTTGTAGTTTGCTTGTAAGGGCTTAGGCCCACATATGTATTGTTGAATGATCTTACCTCTCATATTTGTAGAGGAAGGAGAGAGTCCTTTAATAATTCTCATTCTTGATCACTCGTTTTAGAGATGTGATTAAGAGGAGAGCATTACTCTCTCTCTCTCTCTCTCTCTCTCTCTCTCTCTCTCTCTCTCTCTCATATCTTCATCTTTGTAATTTCTCTATTTTCTTGGAGCATATTGAATACTAGGGTGAAGGTTTCATCCCTTGGAGATATTGGAGATATGGTTTTGTGATTAAACCCTGAGTTGTACTTGTTGAAATGGAGAAGAAGAGGAGACATCTTTCCAAGGAGGCTTGCTAGTGTTGATGCTAACTTGTGGAGAGCTACAATATTTTACTAGCCCTGGGATGAGGCTATGGTATGTACATAAAATTTATATTTATACATATATATGAAGTTTTCAACTATCCAAAATTGTCTCTATTACAAATTTGATTTTCAACCATCTATTTCTTCATGGTTTGGTAATTTGTAGTACGAGTATGTCTTGTTGATTTGACATAAATTAAGGTTGAAGTTGTTAAATGATTTAACTTTAATATTGAAGAAGATAGGTAGGTTTACTGTTATAATTACAACTTCCATAATGTAAAATTTAGATCCATTTTAGGCATAATAAGATTGGCCTTGAGGGGTTAAACTTGTTGGCACACTTTGGTATCTTTTTATGTGTTGATCGAGGTTGTTAAGAGGAGAAATATTGTTTTTTGTTGTTGCTTTATTTATATTTCATAACAGCCCCGAGGATGAAAAATTATAAGCTTAAGATCCGAGAAATCTCTAGGAAAGAGGTGAAATTTTCTGAGTTCCATTAGTTTCCTTCAATTTTTTTCTACATGTCATGTCATCGCCTCTTAAAATTCTCATGCATGACCCTTCATATTCCTCTATGCATAGATATATTTCTTATCGAATGCATGTTGTCATGTGCTTGTTGTGTCTTTTGTACACCAACACTTTATTTTCACTTCCAAACTTGTCTCTCATTCCACACAGCAACTTCATCAATTGTCCTTTGCCTTGCTTCAAGTAAACATTCATTTAAATGATCCTACATTAACAAGTAGATCTATATTATGGGACAAGTAGTGATACTACATTGATGCAGTCACTTTTTTTTTATGAGATGGCATGTTTACATGAACTAGTCAATTTTATTAATGTAATTTCTATGCTTACCTTCATCAACATTACTTAGGAATTTGTTAGTTAAATTATTATGTATACATTTGCAAACTCAAAGACTCATGTGTGCATCAAACCCATAGTGGCCATAAAATCCATTTAGTTGAAGGAGATATGAAGTCACATATCCAAGGTAAACAAATCCCATCATTAAAATCAAACAATAAGGCATGTGGCCACCATAATTAGCTTGAGTTCAATTTAAAGGACCTAATAACTTGATAAAGAGGGGGACCATCGTTGAGTGAGTGGACAAAAACCAATCCAAGCCGATGGTTTAAAATAGATGACATAAGATGGAATATATTAGAGAACTAACCAAGCTCAATGTGATTAAGTAATTTTGGTAGTCAAAACCACATTTGACATTAAGATCCACGATATTTAGATGTCAAGTTGTTATCAAATGAAATCTCTATCCTTTTAAATTATGACTAGAGCTTCAAAATAATAGTCTAGGTTTACTCAAATTTTTTAATCGAGCTCTATAAAGAGGACCAATATGAATCAAGTTCATTACCTGTTACTCCCCCAAACTAGGGGTAACTAAGAAAATTATGTCTCGAGGCCCACAGGTAGAAAATATGGAGTGTCGAGAGTCATGTTGGCCAACAGAGCCCAGAGGGCCCCTCCTTTCATGAGCGCCTCATCATTCATCACCTACAACAGTGCAACATCCACCACATTGGCTTGGTCCAAGAAGACATCAGGTCTTTCTCCATGAAGTAACAAGTTTGGTATCATGGTGAGTGTCATTTTAATATTTGAAGAATTTAAGCATATTGGAAAGAACCCTTTCATGATTATATAGCGTTTGCTTGGAATTTATACCTTTTTCCTAGTTTCACCTTAGCAAGTGACATGGTCTCCTAGTAAGTAGGTCACCCTCGGAAAAATGGTTTCTATTGGGTGGTTCTTTGAAGTGTCATCGTATCATTCCCGTCCATACTTACCACTTTCCATCATTCTACCCCTTTTGTTTCCTTATCATTTGGGTCCTTGGGTTCATTGACCCAAGAAGGGATTGTACCTCATTTCATGGGAAGAAGGGGCTAAAGGCCCAGAGGTATTGTTGCTGGAAAACTATAAAATCTAATCATTATCCTTCTAGATTCTCACCCTTAGGTCCTAGGAACAATGAGATGATTCTCCAAAAAATGAATGACCTCCAAAATAAGTCACACAATTAATAAATGTCCATCTTGTCGAGGGGGTGCATTGCGGTGTCTTTTACTTTCCATTACACATGGAACGCAATGTATCCTAGCTTCAAGTGGTATTGCAGTATTTTTACATTCCCTTGCATACATTACCCAATGTTTGGACTCTAATAAATTAAATGGCAAAGGGTTTGGAAAAAGTTGCATTGAAAACGAAGGACGCAATACACCCTCTTTAAAGGCACCCATAAATGAGACAATACGAACCCTTGTATGTCAAGCACCCCATACCTAGAGGTCTTTCCCAAATACACCTCACACTCAATACATAACTTAGATAGGTTATTCTCGAGAAATTTCCATTGACTTTGGGATTGGCTTACCCAATAGGTCACCATGACACCCCTCACATACCTAAATTAGGAAAAACTTATAAGGTCTTTGTTCATTTGTTTAATTATAAAAAGGGGGCTTAATGCACATGTTTGGGTGGTTCTTGTATTAGATATGGCTTACATGGCATGATTCTTGTGACTTGTGGATCCTTGGAGGAAACATTTGTTTGTATTTGCGGGACCTTACCCGATGGACTGATATTTGTGAGGAGATGCCTTCGTTCGGACCTTCATGAGGGATTTAGAGCTTAGGATGCTAGATGCCATGTTTGGGGAAATTATTTGATGAGCATTCTCACCTTGAAGAAGGAGGTTGTTTCCTTTGGAGGCACTTTGGCATGACTAGACGTTGAGATTCCACCTCCCTCCACTTGGACAATGGCCTTTGGAGGCCTAGACGTCATCCTACTAGTCCATGACATCATATAGAGGGCTAAGGTTTGATGGAGGTGATGGTTTGACACTTGGTATGGCATTTTGGCACATGTTGGTATGATGTATGGCCTTTGGAGGCCCAACATTGCACATTTCCAGCCCAACATTCCACCCTTGAAGCTCAACGTCACCCTAAGAAGAGATGATCTCACCCTTTTTGGGTTTACTTTTTGTAAAAATTGATTTTTTGTAATTTGAAAGGGAAAATTAAATAGTCGACCCTCTTGTAAAGCGACATGACTTTTGGATAAATTCTTTTGGTGTCTAGGATTTCCCATATAAGTATGGGTAGCCAACATTTCATTTTTTACCATAACATTTTCCTCTCATACAAGAGGACTTAGACTAAAATTTTCGCTATCTTGGAGCTTCCTGGTCTCCTTTACTCATGCGCTAGGGTTTGGAGGACAATTATTGCACGCCTCTTGATGATTTGGTGGAAGTTTTTCCAAATTAGGGTTTGTGCTTGGTTAATATTGGAGAAGTAAGTAAAATATGCAATTTCATTTCATGTGTTGGATGTTTATGTCGAATTTTACTTGTTCATATTGAAGGTATATTGCTTGTTTAAATCCTAAGAGAGGAGAATAAGTGCTTCCTTCTCTCAAAAGCATTTTCCATCTATAAATTGGTGAAGAAAATCCTACCTAGATTGAGCCCCTAAAGCCCTAAAGTGTTAGCACTTTAGGTGTGACTCTAGAGTCTTGTTGTTGACATAATCAAAGAATCTGAGGAAAGAGTTTCTAGAGCCCAAAAGTGCTTGCTCTCTAGCAACTTATTCTTTTGAAGGTTTGAAATATAGGGCCCTAATATGCTAGCACCCTTTCTTTCAAGCCCTATCTCTTAGACATTACTATCATCATTCTCCAAACATATTGAAATTTTTGTTATAAAAAGACTCCATATCCCAAAAGGAAATAGTTTAATTGCTTTTGTGAAGGAATTTGATTACACAACTCTCAAATTTTATTTTCTAAGGCTTCCACTAACTTCTTCTAACTTTAACTTAGCCTAATCTACTAATTTTAGTGTTGTTGTTGCACATCTTTGCTACAACCTTCTAATCTTCTTCATTTTGCTTCATACTTCACTCTAACAATGAGATAACATATTCATAAATTGTTTCGGATAATTGGATATTGATCTATTAAATGCATGCTAAATTTTCCTTGTCATTTCACACAATTATGATCTCTCTAACCTGTTGTGGTTACAAAATCATTATTTTTGTTGTAAATGGTTATCTTGTTGCACTTTTGTACCAGCACTGATTAATTTTCAATGTTTGTTGTCTCTTGAGGTTTATATTGCATACTGGTACTTGGAAATCACCATATATATATATATATATATTGCAATTTTTCTTATTCTAGGAAGGTACCCGATTACTTCCATCTCCTCAATTTCATAGATATCGACATTGACTTAGGTAACCAAGAGAGGGGGCAGTAGGCTTAGCTACATTATCTACTACTTTGATCCCTTGAGGTTACCGAGGATGCCTCCCTTGTGGTGGATCTCTCTCCATCACTAAAATGTGGGGATCTCTTACTAAGGTGACAGTGGTAGGATTTTGTGTAGTTACACAAGATTTGACTTACTTTTCTTGGGATTTGAACAAGTACAAATCATGCGATAACATTTTGGATCCATTGTTGGGGAGAATCGATCAATTTTTCTCAACGACACATCTTTGGTAAGGTCTTCCCGAAGAGCTTATCTTACAAGCTTACCTGGCGATTCCATTGAGGGTGATTCCCTCACTTCCTTTGATAATCCTAGAAGGGTTATCTGGCGACTCCACAAATCTAAGGGAGGTATACCAACCCTCCTAAATCTTATAGAAGAAGGCCTCCTCGCAACTCTTCCATGGAAAAATATCTCTTTGGGGGAAACCTTCCTTTGAATACAATGGCTCAAATTCAAGCCCAAAGTCAAAATAAATGGCCATCCAAGATCTTCAAACCATTAGATATGTCGACCATCCTGGGATACCCTCGACAACTGCCTGCAGAGTATGAGAAATGGATGCCTAGATTTTATGGCAATGATGCGGTCATCGCTAAAGAGAATATGAGTAATTTATGGCCCTTCTTTCAACTCAATTCCATGAGTGATGATTCCAAAGATTTGGTGATGAATATTTTCTCTGCCACTCTTCAAGATGATGCTAGAAAATGGTATGACAGTCTCCCTGATGCTAGCATCAAAACCATGGATCAACTAGAAGAATTTTTTCTTAAAATATGGAATGTCAAAGAAGATCCAAACATGTTGTTGACGTGAGTCAATGAGATCAGGAAATATGAGAATGATACTATTAGGGAGTTCCATACAAATTTTGAATGGTTGTTGCAACAAATACCTAAGAGTATTCACCTTGGAGGAGATTACCTTCTCTTCCTCTATACCAAGGCATTTTTTGGGAAATTTGGATTCATGCTCAGGGACAAGGGCCCAAAGAAAATTCAAGAGGCTCATGAAATAGCTACAAGAATCGATGATAATATGTCATCACCCATGATGGAAACTTTCTATGCCCCAAGAACCAAGGTTGATGTTAAACCAAACGTGATGCACAACGATGAGACCACCCAAGATATTAGTGTTGCCTTGGCAAGACTTGAAGAGACTATGGATGGAATGGAAACAAATCAAACCTTGATGATGAATAAATTATCAATTTGGAGAGATCGCAACAGCAGGCTCCCATGCCTCCTTTCAAAGGACGGCCTCAAAATCATGTTCAAGTGTACAAGCCTTGAAATGAGCAAAAGGTTCCTAATACTCTTGCTCCCTAAAATATTGTAGATGAAACTCCTTGGTGTTTTCAGTGTAGGGATGCACATTGGGAGAATGAATGTCTAATAAACAATGGATACCCTGACCAAGTGAAAATTTTGAATTGTCTCTTTGTTGAAGAGCCACAAGTATGTCTCAATATCACACTCGAACAACTTGAAGAAGGAATAAAAGAAGTATTCAAGGGGGGTAGAATGGAAAGTGTAAAAAATTTAGATGAAGATTCAAGGGAGAAGATGAAGAGGCAAGAGTTGCAAGTGTATACAAGAAAAAAGAAAGCACCTCAATCCCCTCCCACTAACTCCAAGCTTCCTCAACAAAAACTTCCACCCCCACTAGTGAGTAGGCTTCTACCCAATCCTACTTTGCCAAAAACTGACAATATTAACTTGAATTTTAACTTAGAAAGTGTCACGGAAAAGATCAATGTAATTGTGCCTTTGAAAGAAATCATTAAGATACCTTCAATGAGGAACAAGTTTGAGAGATTATTCAAGGTACAAAATGAGCCGATAGACCCTCCTATAATGTTGCAAGCATAAAATTTCAGGTTACAATATGATGATCATCCACCATTCTTTATGTCGCTGCAAGTAAATAACAAATGCTTGAATAATTGCATCCTTGACTCAGGGTAAGGTGAAAATATTATGTCACTAAAGGTAATGAAACAGTTGAGTTTGAATACCATAAGACCTTATATAAATGTATGTGGGTTTGAATCTTGGTATATTACCACTCATGGTGTGACAGAAAATGGGAAGGCTCGCCTTGCTCGATATCCTGAGATAATTATCCCGATGGACATTGTGGTGGTGGACGTCCCTAATGTATGGGGCATGCTCTTGTCTAGGAAGTTTGTTGCAACATTGGGTAGCACATTATAGATGGACTTGAGTAGTATCGATATACCTATGGATGATGGCACCTATGATCGCTTTCCAAATATGACTATGGCCAAGGCTCACGTTGAAGAGATTGGTATTGATTCAGAGATAAAAGAAATACATGAACCAACCAAAGAATCTCTTCCAAATTTTTCTCTATATGATTTACCTTTTTCCAAGGAAGAAGATTTTGATGCCATACAGTGGCCAAAGAAGGAAGAGTACCAACAATTGCTAGACAAGTATAAGGAAAATAAAGTTGTCTCTATCAATGTATTAAGGAAAAAAGAAAAATATATGTTGGTTAGACCAAGCCAAGATGATGTCCTTACCACAAAATCCTACCCCCCTCAAGACAATACACCAGAGTAATACAAGAAGCAGTTGATCTCAAAAGAGGGGATTACAAACAAGGAGATTTGGTCTTGGAGTGGGACGCAAATATGGGTCAGCCCAATACCCATAAGGATTCTAATAAGTTTTGGCTGGGTCCATTTAAGGTTAGAGGGAAGTCTGTCGATGACTCTTACTACCTATCCACAATGCAAAGAAGGAGGCATCCATTACCAGTTAGTGGGCATCTCCTCAAGCCCCATTGTGGGGAAGAGATTTGACTTCTCGGTCTAGCATAGAGTAGAGTAGATAGGTTTGGGTAGGCATTTTCATCTTGCATTGCATTATATATATGTGGGTGAAATCATGAAGATGGGTTACACATTTGCTTGTTTTATGAGAAAAAAAACTGTATTTTCACAAGTTATTCAACTTCCGGCATACAAAAGTATTTTTTTTATTTAGAATTTCACTTTACAGTAAAACCAAAACTTGTGAAGAATTGTGTTAGCTTTCCAATGACTATTTTTCAAAAAAAAATTATCACGATTTGATATGTCAATTTGACAATTGTTTAACAGTATGTTCCTTAAACATGAAATAAATGATAATGAGTTACTTATTTCTACAACAATGTATCTATTATTAAACTTATGTTTTTAAGAAATGAAATATACTGCAACAATCTACAGAGACTCTATTTTATTATGACTATAATTTTGAATCTGACAGATGAATATTATAATTTCTAGAATTTTTTGAAGTTGACCAAGTTGAAAACGTTGCAGATTTTAAACACATGTTTTTCTACACGTTGTATCTATCTTAATTTTTACTTAAAACTAAAATCTAAACATACTCTTTTGAAAAGAACAGTTTAAGGATTATGAATATATTTTTTTCCAAGTTTTTCACTGTATATTTTTAGAGATACTGATATTTCATTTCACTGAATCATACTGTCTGTTGAAAATATTATGTAATGATTTTTTTTTTTTAATTAAATAAAATTAGATAAAAATAAAGAAAATGAAAACAAATTATAGGAATTGAAAGTAGATTCAATTTTGGAAATGCTGGTGTTATTTTCGAAACCAAATTCTCAGTATTTGCAGGAGGGAAATTCTCTGGTTTTAGTTTTCAGTCCCAATTTCCTGTTTTCGACCGAAATAATATTCCGGCCGAAAAAATAATATTTCGGTAGAAAGACTAAAATCTAACGGAAACCATCAAAACTGAACGGTTTCCAAGTTTTTCGACCGAAAGACTGTCGAACGAATTTCGTCCATCGGAAAAAATGAAACGACACGT
>ML789604.1:202337-222118 GCA_009831015.1 Picea engelmannii | reverse complement strand
TTCAGACAGAAGCGAAATTCTAAATTTAACCTTTAGACTGAATTAGAATTCGAAATAACTGAACCTTCAGACAAAAACGAATTTAACCTTCAAACAGAAATGAAATTTAACCTTCAGACAAAAACGAATTTAACCTTCAGACAGAAATGAATTCAACCTTCAAACAGAAACGAAATTTAACCTTCATACAAAAAGCTAGTAGAGGTCGATAGTGAAGAAGCCAACGGCTTGGCCACAGAGGCTGCCACCTAAAGCTAGATTTTTATTTAAAAATTAAAATTAAATTTAATGTTTCAATCTACAGATTTAAATTAAAATTAAAAAAAAAATTACAGTTACTTACCTTAAGCTCGGCCCATTGAACGCCCGCCAACACTCACGAACGCTCACCTGAAGCTCGGCCCGCTGAACGCCCGACCGCCTGCAGGAACGCCCGCCAACACTCACGAATGCTCACAAACATGCTACATCCGCGCCAACACTCACGAACGCAAACAAACACCCTACATCCGCGCCAACACTCGCGAACGCTCATAAACGCCAAAAGGTTAGAAAAACGTTTGAAAATTGATGTGTGGTTGTTATATAAACCTTCTTTTGGCCGAAAGAGTTTTCGACCGAACAATCTTTCAGCTGAAAGATGTTTCGGCCGAAAGATTGTTTCGACTGGAATATCTTTCAGCCGAAAGAATATTGTCGAATGGAAAAAATTTGTCCGACTAAATATTTACACACAAATCGAGGATACCGTCACTGTAACGTTTGATTTGACGTTCCACCTTTCGACTGAAAAATAGTTCAGTCGAAAAAAGTATCTTTCAGTCGAAAAATACTATTAGTTCGGCCGAAAAAATGTTTTTCGTAATTTTGGAAATCAGATTGTCACGAAAGGGTTACCCACCTCCGTGATTTCACCCATGTTGCATCTTGCATATCATGATAGTATAAATTTGCTTACATGCTTATGATTTACATGTCCTCTTCTTGAATCTTGCATCATTGCTATGTCATATTTGTATGTTTTGTATGATCATATTGATATGTTAGATTAAAAAAAAGGTATTAGAAAATTTTATTTTCAACATTTGCTTTGGATTTTTGATAGTTAGCAATTTTTAATAAGAATAAGGGGTGATAGCACCACCCTCGATGCTCTGACGATTTTTCTTGACTGTGTAGGCACGGTTCTGTTGAAATATTGTAACTGCAAAGAGTATTCTAATTATTATATAGTTATTATCATATAGATCAATCCCCTTTTGTGGATTGATCATGTCGAGCTTTGTATTAGACCAAATCGCCTTTATGGATTGGTCAAACCCTAATTATATGATGCTAATTAAGAAGTCAACCCCCAGGCCTAATTAAAGTGGCTTTAGCCACTAAGTGAAGAGGTTGTCCCTACCCAGTGAAGAGACACTGCCAGCTAGTATAAATAAGAGAGGTCAATGCCTCATTCACTCACTCACTCAAGTCACTCAACAAGTGCACAAGTTTGGAGATAGTTGTATTTGGGAGAAGAAGGAAGAGAAAAGCGCATTGCTCAATCTTGGTTATTTTCTAGTGTTTGGTCTTTTATCTTGGCATTGTGTTGGCAATCTATATTAAGGAGGTTTTTGATGGGTTTTCTCCCCCATGAGGGTTTCCCAGGATAAATGTTGTGTATCTTGTGATTGTGTTTCTCTCAGTGATCCTACCTATGTTATTGTTATCTAGTAAATTGAAAAGAAACTTAATAGAAACTCTAAAATTAACATGGTTTCATAGCTAAGATGAAGAGAGCACCTTTCACTGGATAAGAAAAAATGTCCATGTTGACGTACAAGAAAAATAGGGCTTTATGTTGGAGAAGAATTTCAGCCTAAAAACCAACTAGGGAAGTGTGCCCTAGCCCAGTGAACCTATTGGAAACTTGAGCACACCTTTTATGTGGCCAGAAACTCCAGGAAGTGAAACCCTAGTTTTTGGTTGGCACAAGAAAACTAGAAAACCAGGAAACCAGAACCAATACCAGAAGTACCAATCCAGATTTGTGCAAGTCCAGTTTCAAGGGGTAAAATTTTTATTTTCAGAAAAATGACTGCACTAGCCTACTCGCCTCATCCAAGCACACCTCCTGGTAAGTTTAGATTTAATTTCTAAGCACTTTCAATTTTTGGTCATTTTCTCAGCTCCAGGTCAAGATGTCTGTAAGCACCAAGCTTGTTGACAAGTTAGAAGGTGTGGAAAACTTCCATGCCTAGAAGTATAGGATTTCACTCATTATTGAAGAGAATGACATTGCAAAATTCATAAAGGAAAATGTGCTGGAACCCAAAGAAGATGCAACCAAAGCAAAGTACCAGAAGGATATGGTTAGGGCCAAAAGAATCATTGTAGACTCTATTAAATATCACTTGATCCCTCAAGTGGCTTCTAAGAACACTCCAAAAGAGATGTTTGATTCCCTAACCATAATGTATGAAGGGAAGAATATTAATTGGAAGATGAATCTAAGAACCCAACTCAAAAGTACAAGGATGCAAAAAGGAGAAACAGTACATGTCTATTTCTCTAGAATTTCTCAATTCAAGGAACAACTAGAAGTTATTGGAGACAACCTAGATGAATATCAACTCATAATGACAACTCTTAATGGTCTCACAAGACCTTGGGATGCCTTCATCCAAACCATTTGTGCAAGAAAGGAGAAACTACACTTTGATAACTTATGGGAAGAATGTGTTCAAGAAGAAGCAAGAGTAGCCAACCGAGAAGCAGTACTATCAAGAGATGAAGATCAAGCCCTAGCTTCTCATGCTAAAGGAGGAAAGAAGAGGCATCACTTCTAGAAGGAGACTCATCAACATAAGGAATCTCACTCCCCAAAGAAATTCGACCACTCTCATAAAGAATCTCACACTCCAATGAGATTCCAGAAGTTTAAGAAAGGTCAAAGGAGAGAAAAATACTTCTCCTCTTACCAATGCTACCATTGTGATAAGATGGGATATATTGCTAAAAATTGTCCGGCCAGAAGGGAAGAATACAAGAAGAGAAACAAAAGGCCTCATGCCCATATAGTTGAATATGATGAGCCACCCATGAAGATGATTAAAGAAAAGATTGAAGACTATGTCTTAATCTCTTCCCTCTCAGGATCAGTGTCACCTGGAGAGGATACTTGGCTCATAGATAGTGGTTCTTCTAAGCATATGACAAGTCAGAGAGGCATTTCCTCTCGCCTTACCCAAAAGAACTTTCCCCAGAAAGTTACACTTGGAGATGATTACCAGCACCCTATCAAAGGAGTGGGAGAGTCCAATTACAAACTTGATTCAGGGACCCCAATGAAGATGAAGGATGTATTATATGTACCTTGTTTGATGGAGAATTTTATTTCTATCTCAGCTTTAGATAAGAAAGGATTTAGGGTTGCATTCATAGATGATGAAGTCCTTATGTGGCCTAAAGGAAAAACCATAGAAGATGCAATTGTTATTGGAACAGAAGAAGGTGGCATATACAAATTAAAAGGTCACTCAGATGCAGCCTTGACTCACTCCACTGAGAGTCMWTGTGAAGTTTGGCATAGAAGACTAGCTCACATCAACTACAAGGCATTAACATATGTGATCAAAGMAGTTACAGGTCTACCAGACTTCAAGGTTGATCATGAAGGTGTGTGCAAGGGATGTGCACAATGAAAGAACATAAAGAATCCTTTCTCGAAGAGCGAGAGTAAASCAGGAGTCTTGGAACTCATCCACTCAGATGTCTATGGCCCAATGCCATCAACCTCTCTTAGTGGGTATGYATACTATGTGTCATTCATTGATGATTATTCTCGCAAGACTTCGGTTTACTTCTTGAAATCAAAAGATGAAGTGTTTGGAAAATTCAAGGAATTCAAATCCTTGATAGAGAATCTCTCTAAAAGAAAAATAAAGATACTCAGGTCAGATAATGGAGGAGAATACACCTCAAAAGAGTTTGGAATTTTTTGCAAAGATGTCAGGATTAAGAGGGAGCTTGCCACTCCCTATAATCCTCAACAAAATGGTGTAGCAGAAAGAAAGAACATAACTATAATGGAAGCAGTGAAGACTATGATCCATGATCAAGATCTTCCAATGCACTTACGGGCAAAAGAAACAAGAACAACATTGTATGTACAAAACAGATTATCCCATAGTGCACTTGGGTTCAAAACTCCCGAAGAAATTTTCTCCAGAAATAATCCAGAAGTAAGCCATCTCAAGATATTTGGTTGTCCATTGTTTGTACACATTCCGAAAGAAAGAAGAACCAAGTTAGACCCTTCAGGAAAGAAGGGAATATTTGTGGATACTGTGAAGTCTCAAAGGCCTTCAAAATTTATACACCAGGTTACTATCATATTAATATCATCGAAGATGTAACCTTTGATGAAGATGCAGCACTTAAGAAATCAAGGAGATGTCATCTTGAAGAAGTATATGAAGAACCTATAGCTCCCAGAGTTACAGAACCAATTAGGGAAGTCACAACTTCCCCTGATGATATTCAAGAAGATCATGATATGATAGAATCTCAAGAACCTCTCCAGATGATGATCTCTCACAAGAAAAATCCAACTTGGGCGAGGGAATTTATTCAATATGGAGAGAAGTATGGTGCCCCAGAAAGAACCATGAGACAAGTCAAGAAACCTAACCCATTCTCCAATTATATGGCTTTGATGTGTGATCTCGTAAAGAAAGAGCCTACTTGATTTGGAGAAGACATTCAGAAGAAAGAATGGGCAGATGCCATGACAAAAGAATACCAATCCACTCTAAAGAATGATGTATGGGAAATAGTTCCCAGACCGAAGAGCAAAGATGTGGTATCTTCCAAATGGTTATACAAGATAAAACATGTTGCTAATGGAAGTATTGAAAAACACAAAGCAAGATTTATAGCTCGTGGATTTTCTCAAAAGGAAGGCATTGACTATGAAGAGATGTTTTCTCCTGTATCTAGATACACTTCTATCAGAACCATCATAGCTCTTGCAGCTAAGATGAAGTGAAAGTTACACCAGATGGATGTGAAAACAACCTTCTTAAATGGTGTCATTGAAAAAGAAGTGTATCTAGAACAACCTCAAGGGTCTGAAGTTGAAGACAAAAAGACTCATGTCTGCAGGTTGAAGAAGGCTTTGTACGGATTGAAGCAAACTCCTAGAGCTTGGTATGGAAGAATTGACAGTTTCTTGACGAGCTTGGGCTTTACTAAGAGTAAGGTTGATGCTGACCTTTACTTCAAGGTTATGAATGATGAGCCAATTATATTTTTGTTGTATGTAGATGACGTATTCTTAACTATGGAAGAAAATCTCATCATTGATTGTAAAAAGAAGCTCGCTGCAGAGTTTGAGATGAAAGACATAGGCCTAATGCACTTTTTCTTAGGTCTTGATGTTTGGTAGATCCCAGAGAAGATCTTCCTTAACCAAGGGAAGTATGCAGTTGAAATATTGAAGAGGTTTGATATGTTGGAGTGTAAATCCATGAACACACCCATGGAAACAAAGTTGAATCTCTTGGTTGATACTTCATCAGAATTGGTTGATGCTACGTTGTATAGATAGATCATTGGATCGTTGATGTATCTAATGAACACCAGACCATATATATGTTTTGTTGTGAACACCTTGAGTCAGTATCTGATAGAGCCCATACGTGTTCACCTTGTTGCTGCAAAACATGTGATGAGATACCTTAAGGGTACGTTGGATTTTGGTCTCTGTTATAATGGAGATCATGACTTCAGACTGATTGGTTATACTGATTCGGTTGGGTTGGAAGTGTTTCTGATAGGAAGAACACTTCAGGATGTTGTTTTAGTCTGGGGTCAGCCATGACTTCATGGCAGAGTAGGAAGCAATCCAATATTTCTCTCAACACGACAGAAGCAGAATACATTGTTGCATGTTCCACTAGTTGTGAATCCATATGTCTTCGGAAGTTTTTGACAGGTCTATTTGATCTAGAGATGGAAGCAATCATGATTCTATGTGATAACCAGAGTTGCATAAAAATGACAGAGAACCATGTGTTCCATGACAAGCCAAAGCACATAGAAATACGGTATCACTACATTTGTGATATGGTGCAGATGGGAGATATAAATCTCCAATATGTTGGCACAGATGAACAGGTTGCAGATGTGTTGACCAAACCTCTATCTCGTGTGAAGTTTAAGCACTTCCGAGACAAGCTTGGTGTTGTTCGAAATGACCTCCCTCGAAAGGGGGAGTGATGTTGATGATACTATAGTATCTTGACCAACAACAGGTAGCTCTGTTAGGATTTTATATCCTAGGGGACTGATCATCCCTGGGTAGATCGTGAAGGTCAAGTAAGGACGGTTTGTCAGAGTACCTGTGCATGTATATGTCAGCTGTAGTCAGTAGTGGTATCTCTGTTAGGATTTTTATAATCCTAGGGAATCTTATGATTCTTGGGCAGATCCCAAAGATCCGATAAGGATGGTCTGTTAGAATACCATGTGGTAGCTCCGTTAGGATTTAATATCCTGGGGAATCTTATGATTCCTGTGAAGCTCCCTAGGGACTGTCAAAGTACCACAAAATGTTGTTGCACCTGCCTCATTATGTTGCCCCATGATGATTATGATGTTATTACTCCAGCCTTCATGTTGTGATGATGTTGTTGCTCCATCCTTCGTGTTGTGATGATGTTGTTGCTCCAGCCTCGTGTTGTGATGATGTTGCTCCAACCTCCTGTTGTTGATGATGATGTTGTTGATGTTGTTATTTCTTTTATGCTAACTGAAGTTGATGTTTCACGTTCCAGCTCCATGCTATAAATGATGATGATGATGATGATGTTATTCCAACTCCATGTTGTGAATGACGATGATGATGTCATTCCAACTCCATACTAAGAATGATGATATTATTGATGATGAGAAAAACTTCTGATGATTTATAGATATGCCAATCAGTGTTCAAGATGATGATGATGTTGTTGCCCTCTCTCTCTCCTGATGATGTTGTATTGTAGAATACCCTTCTTGTTAAGGGGGAGTGTTGAAATATTGTAACTGCAAAGAGTATTCTAATTATTATTGAGTTATTATCATATAGATCAATCCACTTTTGTGGATTCGTCAAACCCTAATTTTATGCCGCTAATTAAGAAGTCGACCCCCAGGCCTAATTAAAGTGGTTTTAGCCACTAAATGAAGAGGTCGACCCTGCCCAGTGAAGAGACACTACTCTAGCGCCTGCCAACTAGTATAAATAAGAGAGGTCGATGCCTCATTCACTCACTCACTCAAGTCACTCAACAAGTGTGCAAGTTTGGAGATAGTTGCAGTGGGGAGAAGAAGGAAGAGAGAGGCACATTGCTCAGTCTTGGTTATTCTCTAGTGTTTGGTCTTTTATCTTGGCATTGTATTGGAAATCTATATTAAGGAAGTTTTTGCTAGGTTTTCTCCCCCATGAGGGTTTCTCGAGATAAATGATGTGCATCTTTTGATTGTGTTTCTCTCAGTGATCCTACCTATGCTATTGTTATCTAGTAAATTGAAAAGAAATTTAATAGCAACTCTAAAATTAACAAGGTCATACCAGAGATGTTGAGGTTCGCATGTGCTCTATGGTGAGCACATGTCCCCGAGTAGGAGACTGATGTTACCCCCCCCGGGCTAGGCGTAACTAAGGAGAATGTGTCTCGAGGCCCACAGGTAGCAAACATGGAGTATTGAGTCATGTTGGCCAACAAAACCCGGAGGGCCCCTCCTTTCATGAATGCCTCATCGTTCATCACCTACAACAGAGCATCATCCACCACATCGGCTTGGTCAAAGAAGACAACAGGTCTCGCTCCATGAGGTAATAAGTACAATATTGTGGTAATGCCATTTCAATATTTGAAGCATTTGAGCATGTTGCAAAGAACCCTTTTCTTGATTATAGAATGTTTGCTTCGAACTTTTACCTTTTTCCTAGTTTCATCTTGGTGAGTGACATGGTCTCCTAGTAAATAGGTCACCCTCGGAAAAATGGTTGCTACTGGGTGGTTCTTTGAAGGGTCATCATATCATTCGCGTCCATACTTACCACCTTCCATCATTCTACCCCATCCATTTCCTTATCTTTTGGGTCATCATGTTCATTGACCCAAGAAGAGATTGTACCTCATTTCATGGGAAGAAGGGGCTGAAGGACCAGAGGTATTGTAGCTAGAAAAAGATAAAATCCAATGATTATTCTTCTAGATGCTCGCCCTTAGGTCCTGGGAACAATGAAAAGCTTCTCCAAAAAATGAAGGTCCAACCAAATAAATCACATAATTAATAAATTTCCCTCTTGTCGAGGGGGTGCATTGCAATGTCTTTTACTTTCCATTGCACATGACACTCAATGTATCCTAGCTTCAAGTGGCATTGTGATACTTTTACTTTCCCTTGCATATAGTACCCAATGTTCAGACTCTAATAAATTAAATGACAAAGGGTTTGAAAAAAAGTTGCATTGAAAACGAAGGATGCAACACACCCTCTACAATGGCACCCATAAATGAGACAATATGAACCCTTGTATGTCAAGGACCCCATGCCTATAGGTCTTGCCCAAATCCACCTCACTCAATACATGACTTAGATAGGTTCTTCTCGAGAAACATCCCTTGACTTGGGGATTTTCTTACCCAATAGGGCACCATGACACCCCTCCCATACCTAAATTAGGAAAAACGTATTAGGTCTTTGAGCATTTGTTTAATTTGAAAAGAGGGGTTTGATGCACATGTTTGGGTGGTTCTTGTATTAGATATGGCTTACTTGGCATGATTCTTGTGACTTGTAGACACTTGGAGGGCACATATGTTTGTCTTTGCAGGACCTTTCCCAATGGACAAGTATTCCTTAGGAGATGACTTCGTTCATACCTTCATGAGGGCTTTGGAGCCCAAGGATGGATGCTAGATCCCACGTTTGGGGAAATTTTGTGATGACCATTTGCACCTTGAAGGAATTCGTTGCCTTTGGAGGCACTTTGACATGATTAAGCGTTGATATTCCACCTCTCTCCACTTGGACAATGGCCTTTGGAGGCCTAGACGCCATCCTACAAGCCCATGACGTCATATACAAGGTTGGGGTTTGATGGAGGTGATGATTTGACACTTGATATGGCATTTTGGCACATGTTTGCATGATGTATGCCCTTTGGAGGCCCAACATTGCACATTTCCAGCCCAATGTTCCACCCTTGAAACTCAACGTTACCCTAAGAAGGGATGACGCCACCCTTTTAGGGTTTACTTTTTGTAAAAATTGATTTTTTGTAATTTGAAAGGGCAAATTAACAAGTCGACCCTCTTGTAAAGAGACATGAATTTTGGTGGCTAGGATTTCCCATATAAGTATGGCTAGCCACCATTTCATTTTTATCATAACATTTCCTCTCACAGAAGAGGACTTGTACTGAAATTTTCGCTATCTTGGAGCTTCTTGGTCTCTTTTACTCATGTGCTGGGGTTTAGAGGACAATTCTTGGATGCCTCTTGCTGATTTTTGGTGGAATTTTGGATGCCTCTTGGTTAATCTTCGCAAAGTAAGTAAAATCTACAATTTCATTTCATGTGTTGGATGTTTATGTTGAATTTTACGTGTTAATATTGAAGGTATATTGCTTGTTTAAACCCTAAGAGAGGAGCATAAGTGCTTCCTCCTCTCAAAAGACTTTTCCATCCATAAATTGGTGAAGGAAATCCTACCTAGATTGAGTTCCTAGAACCCTAAAGTGCCAACACTTTAGGAGTGTCACTCAAGAGTCTTGTTGTTGACATAATCAAATAATCTAAGGAGGAAAGAGTTGTTAGAGCCCAAAAGTGTTTTCTCTCTAGCAACTTCTTCTTTCGAAGGTTTGGAATCTAGGGCCCTAATGTGCTAGAACCCTATCTTTCAAGCCCTATCTCTTAGATATTACTATCATCATTCTCCAAACATATTACAATTGTTGTTATAAAAAGACTCCATAGCCCAAAAGGCACTAGTTTAATTGCTCTTGTGAAGGAATTTGATCAAACTCTCAAATCTTATTTTCTAAGGCTTCCACTAACTTCTTCTAACTTTAACTTAGCCTAATCTACTAATTTTAGTGTCGTTAATGGAAATCTTTGCTACAACCTTCTAATATGCTTCATTTTGATGCATACTTCACTCTAACAATTAGCTAACATATTAAGAAATTGTTTGGGATACTTGGATATTGATCTATTGAATGCATGTTAAATTTTCCATGTCATTTCACGCAATTCTGATCTCTCTAACTTGCTATGGTTACAAAATCATTATTGTTGTTGTAAACTATTATCTTTCTGGATTTTTTTACTAACACTGATTAATTTTCATTGGTTATTGTCTCTTGAGGTTTATATTGCACACTGGTACTTGGAAATCACCATATGTATATTGCAATTGTTCTTGTTCTAGGCAGGTACCCGAATACTTCCATCTCCTCAATTTCACAGACATGGACCTTGACTTAGGTAACCAAGAGAGGGGGGGGTAGGTTAGCTACATTATCTGCTACTTTGATCCCTTGAGGTTACCAAGGACGCCTCCCTTGTGGTGGATCTCTCTCCATCACTAAAACGTGGGGATCTCTTACTAAGGTGACAGTGGTAGGATTTCTTGTAGTTACGCAATATTTGATTTACTTGTGTTGGGCTTTGAACAAGTACAAATCGTGTGATAACAATACCAAAACACTAAAAAGATTCTAATATAGATCAAATATTGAGGACATCAACGACAACATTAAAAATGACAATAAAAATGAAATGACAATATCAACAATAACATATCACAAATAATAATAAATAATATTATTACGATCATAAGCATGTTTGCTAATAATTATGTGGTGCGCCTTAAGTCTTAAACATAATTAATAAAATAACCCAATCTATATTTTATTCTACTATATTTTAAGTTTTAGAAGTATATTGAACAATAACGTATATGATCATAAAAAATAAATGTTAGATTTCTTTTCTCTATGGGTTAAATTTGAGTGTTTCATGACATCTTCTACACCTTAAAATTTTGGGGATTTCTTAAATCTTTCCTTTGGAACTTCTCTTTTTAAAATGTGTAGTATCACTATATTAATGTAAATATTCATTGAGAAAGATCACCCCATAAAGGGAGGAAGATAACAATAAACACTAGAAGTGAAATAGGAAATCATTTTAGAGAATATGTATATACTAAGATGGTTAAGAAAGCAAATGCTTCCACATATTATAATGACCCAATTGTAAATAACTTTATTTCATCACCATTATATTTTTCAAAAATATTGAATTTTATGTTACATAGTTACAAAATATATATCAACTACAATCAAGAGTTTTGCTTCTTACAATTTGTTGCAACATTACAAATTGTGTCTATAATGCAAACCAATATTTGAACCTAGCTTTGTTTTTAGGCAATCTCTCCATACCATCATTTATCACCATTTTCTTAGAATGGTGCATGGAGATATGTTCTAACGAATATTTTATTGAAATTCATAATATAAAGCCAAATAAATTCTAAAAAATAGATAATTTCCTCATCTATTGGAGGACAATAAAGAGGATGATCCACAAATATGCACTTCGTGCTCAAATCCTTCCCCTCGTGAGATAAGGAAAATAAATTTTCAGAAATGTTATATGTAGAAGTTTGACCTTAGTACTTGAGATATTAACTTCTATGTACACCATAACTTTTTATAGGCCCCACTAAAGCAACGGCTTCTTCTAGTGCCTCTAGCAAGTAACAAGGAAACTGCTCAATATACAAACTTGCAAGATGTGAATCTTGCAAAACAAACATTTTATGAAGTATTTTGCCAACAACCTGCAAGACAATTTGGATCAAAATGTTTGAAAGGATAACACTAAAAATTACCTTGTATTAGAGTGATCTTCAGTTGAAAGAAAAAGGATTGGAAAATGAAAAATGTATACTTTCAAATCCTAATTAATAAAAGGATTTAGAATAGAATGTCTAATGCATATTCCACTCCTAAACTTTAGCAAACAAAAACTTGTTTTTTCCCTTCATTTGGTTATGAAAATAAGTGCATTCCAAGCTCACTTTTAATTAAATTTCTCGAGGACAAGACCAACGTTTCAACTGGGTTTTCTTTTTGGGATAAAAACAATTTTATGTGATTAGCAAAAGAATCACAGATGCATTACCTTTCGTGCATACCCTCCATAAGCTACACCTGCAATTAGAGCTTCAGTGTAAATTTTCTTTCAATAAAAAATCCTCTATAGCACAATTTATTACATAAATAATAAATATTACCCAGTAAGCAACAATTAACAATTTGATGGTATAATGTTTTAGTTTCTGATTACATGGGAGGGAAAACATTCAAGTAATGTAATGATTTTTATTTTAGATAAATATAATTCTAGTTTATAACCAACCATGAGCTGAATATTGCACTATGATGTAGCACTGCAATCATATCATGCAAATAAATGGTGCATATAAGATTTGCATTTGCTTAAAATAAGCAACTAAACAAATGGTATGACTGGATGTTTCAACATTAATATAGTTTCTAAATATTAGAAACACGTTGATATGTACATTTCCACCATATCTATCCATTTCATCATCTAGAGATGCAACTAGAAATGGAACAAGAAAACAAATGAAAGGTTTTAAACTAGATATTTGAGAAGTGCTTGTATGCATCATAAACCTTTTATTGAAGACAAATTTTTAACTTAATGTCACAATGAACCAAATACAATGAGTAGAAGGCTCTATATATAATATAATATGAGAAAGTGTCGTTGCTGAAAGGTCCCACCCCAGGTATAATAATAATAAATGTTAGTGATAATACAAATCTAAGCCAATATTATACACTAACATCCCCCCTTAAGATTGACTTAAGGGTAAGGAAGGGATATTATGATAATCCCCCCTTAGTGACAATTTTCTTCATCCCACAAAACAAAAGATGTTTGCAAGTAATAAGAACAACCACACATAGATTACCACGTGGGGTGGCCATCCACATACTACTTGACACCAAAAGTGAGCTCCTCACCTGTTGAGGAATAGGGGCTAAATTTATTGTCAACATTGTTGATCTTCACCTACTAAAAAATAGATGATAAACCTCCACCTATTGACGAATAGGTGGCTTCACTCACTAGAGAGTAGGTGGTAAAACTTCACCTACTTAAGAATAGGTGGCTTCATCTATTGAACTGTAGGTGGTAAAAATTCACCTATTAATGAGTATGTGGCTTCACTTACTAAAGAGTATGTTGTCCCCCAGGTCCGCTCTCTCACTCACAACAAAGAGGGCGAATGTCGGGGCATGATGTGCAAGTGCATCTCCCTATGCCACTCTAGGCCTTCAAGTCAACTTTCGAGCAAGAGGGAGGGTACCCTCACTACTTCCTCAAGATTTGTTCTGTGAAGCTCCGACTTATTTTGTTGAGGAGGCAGGATGATGCATCATAGTAGCCTCCACGATCGAGGAAAAAAAAAACAGATAGAGCGTATAATGTTGGAAGGAGACTAGGAAGAATGACTAAACCATACCAAGCACAAACTCGACTAGCTCACCTCAAAGGAGCGCCTTAATCATAGCTCCATCCTTGGAAGATAATACGACAAAAGAATGAACATGATCTTTGGAGGAGGCCGAACACTACTTTCCTAACACACACATTCATTAGACAAAAAACCAAATGGGCATGGCAAGTAGCATAGATCCATTGGTTCATTCAACACCATGTGAGACAAAAAATGCAAAGAGGGAAAACATCATGATATGCCTAAGTTTTATTCATAAATCAATGGCAGAACTACCTTGGTCTTGATTTTCAACAACAAACTCAATAGTTTGTTTAATACAATCAAAACTCCAAGGTTGATACAATCACAACTCCATTCTTTTAATACAACAAGGACAACAAGGGTATGGACTATAAAATCTCGATACTAGGCCTAATAGAATCCCTTTACAAATTTTGCTATTGAGATAGTGTTTACAAAGAGAAGCAGAATGTGAGAAGAAGAAAAGGATGGCACCAATGTTACTTCAAGATTTCAACAGCATAATGATGCCAAACTCTCGATGATCCCCCCCAATGCTACTTCAACCTCTTGTTTTATAGACTCTGCTTTCCCAAAATGGTGCACTGGTTGAATCCCAAATTTTTAGGGGAGTGAGTGGGATACCTAACCAATTCTTGAATTTGCACGATATGGTTTGAAGAGGCCATATTAGGAGTTGACCAAGAAAGATGGTGCAATCTGCCTCTATTCCTTTTTTAATTGTACTCCACTTGAGACCAGACTTGGTGGTCCTTTTGATCTTTGTTACCCCCCCATGCCTACGGGTAACTAGAGGAGATCATGTCTCATGGCCCGCAATGGAGACAATGATCTTGACCATGATGATGATCAACATGTCCACAGATAGCAACCCAACAACCCCCCTTGGATTGCCTCTTACAGCTACAGATCAACCAAGCTCATCAAATCCCGACAACTCTGTGTATGGGAGATGGTAAGCCAACGTCGCTATGAGGTATGTTAGTTCTTTCATGCGAAGTGTTGTGCTTAATTTACTGGGCATGTGGATGAGGATCATTGGTTGAAGTTGGATAATGGATTACCGGCTTGAGAAGTTATGTTTGTTGCCTTGTTTCACCTTGGTGGTCAGCTTCTGTGCCCTAGTCCCGTGTTTTCATCGCCCAGGGAAAAGAGGTACTACTGGAGGGCCCTCACAAGGGTAACATTCTGTTCCCCACCATACTTAACGCTTTCCATCCTGGAGCCTGTCACAATGTACTAAAATTTGGTAATGGGTCATGGTCTATTCTCTCATGAGAAGAAGGGAACGAAGGCCTAGAGGTTGATGCAGCTACTATATATGTAAAAAATGATAAAGGCCACCTATAAAATCCATAGGCCAACTTGAGATCTACCCCGTCTAATGGTAATCGCCCCTTGTCCTGATGCACTGAATGCAGATCTATAACAGGACTTTAGCCCAGTAAGAAAATGAAAGAATAAAACTTGAAACCTGTAAAGGGGACTTGCAAAATAATGAATGGGTAGCAAAAGGAAATTAAGGGGTTCAAAATGAAAAAATTACTTCAAAAAAGGTACCTCAAGCAGCGAGCGCTCCCTCTACAGAGGCACTCATAGAAATAGACTTAATAACACCATAAGCCATGAAGTAAGCCCAACACGTACCACTATCACACTTACTCTTGAAGGGTTATTTTCTTTCACTATTTCCCTCGGGACCTATCCCTCTACCTGGGTCTTTTCTTTCATTGTCTTGGTTGGCACACCTAATCGGGTTGGATGAAGGCCCTCCCATATTCAAACTTGCCAACTCACATAAACTCATGAGTCGGTGTGATGCTTGAAGAGGATACTAAAGTGAGTTATTCATATGGCTTATATCTTAAGTAACAACTTACTTTGCATGCCTTAAGGACCAATATCTCTTATGAACATTGGTTTACCTGATCGTATATTATGTTTTGATTTGGATGGCCCTGACATGGTTCTTTTAGGGACATCTTAAGCTTTCACCCAGAACATTGTGCCCTTATTGCAGGACTTTGGCACGTGTGATGCAGAGCAGTTAGTCACCCAATGACTTGAACCCTTCCGACATAAGTTCTCACATCTTCAGGACCTTGGATGATGAGCAGATGGGCTAGGATTTAATAGATTTGGTCATGATGGCAAACAGATGGGTTGTGTTATCGCGCAATTTGTACTTGCCCAAAAGCCAAAGGCAAGTGAACAATAAATTGGCGTAACAGGAGGTTATTCAATCACTGTCACCTAAATAAGACACCTCTTTCTCTTTAGGGGTAGTAGCCCAGGGGAGATGTCCCTGGTGACCTGGTTGTTTAAGAAGGAAAAGGTAATAGTATCAAGAAAGTTCTTCCCCACTCACAAGTCACACTGATCAGAAAATCCCAAAGGTTTTAATAAGATGAAGCAAAGATTTGCTTAAGTGTACCTGCCCAGAACAAGACAACAAGAAAACACTATTTACAAGTACCAATTGATATTAGTGCTTCATAAAACCTTGGACTTTGAATAAAAGCAATAAGCTGATATAAAAGATGAAGCAACAGAAATTTATAACAACAATGTATATATAATGATAGCTTCACAATTATGCCTTAAACAAGCTTCAATAATGACCAAAATGATAACCTAAAATTGACAATATGCTAGTATTTGTCAAAAGCAAATAAGGCAATGTAAAATCAGCTTTAACACTTGCTTTTAGAATCTTTTACTGCTGTCATATGTGGTTGTAACTTTCTTTTGTAACAGCAGCAAGATAGTTAGTAAGTTAGTCTAATCTAAGGTTAGGAATGGTTAGCAAAGACCTTGAAGTAGATGGTTTAAAGGTTGTTTTCATCAATCAATCAAATATAAGGTATGAACTAGTGCCTTTAGGGTAAATGGAGTCACTTTTGCAGGAGTAATCTAAGGTGAAAAAAATGATAATAAGTGAACTAAAGACAAAAGGGAGGATGGTTGAGGTGATGGTAAACCAAGGCCTCAATCATCCAAAACCCTAGAAGGAAAACGGCTACTAGGAAGTAGGTAACCCTAGGCCCTAGCGGTTCTCCTTCTTTAGGCAAGCTTGAAATAAAGTAAAAGCTTAATGAAGCAATAGTGCTAGAGTGTTACAAAGGTAGGGCTATAGCATATGCTTCAATGGAGGTGTCTTCTAGCAAAATCAAGTAGGTGGATAGCTATTGAGAGAAGGACAATAACATGTGCTTTTTCCTATGGTTTCACACTAGCAATTCCATAATCTCATTAAATGAAAGGTAAAAGATACCATAACCATTCAAAGAAAAAAGGATTGCAGATTTTCACTTACATTCACCAAGAATAATCTAGTCACAAGCCCTAGTTGAAGACTTTCAACCATGAAAATGCAAAAAAACACCAATAAAAGCTCCCTCCAAGAGTTGTGCACCACTTAGTTCAGCCAATAAGCCTTAAAAGAGGCCGAATTTCAGACCACACTTGTGTGAGTGAAAGATGATGAATAAAAATGAGAAGTTTTTCTCTTATTTATACAATACAAATGACCTTTAATTACATTTTAGGTCAAAAAAGGTCGACATGGCCAGTGTACATGAAAAATCCACTTTTACATAAAATTGACAAATAAAACCCTAAATTCATCTTTTTAGGGTGCCGTCATGCCCCTCCTAGGGTGATGTTAGCCTCCTTTTTAGAACGCTAGGCCTCTAAAGTGAAACCTTGGGGCTCAAAACCCCTCAGGAACTACCACACGTGCCAACCAAAGTCGTCCTCATGTTGGATACCTCAACTGGGTGACATCAAGGCTCTGAATGATGACGTCAAGGGCCAGCGTCATGGTGAGGGGGCAAGAGCCCCTCGATCCAGGCCTGCCAAAGTGCCTCTGGTGGAAAGTATTGCCTTTTCTCTGGTGCAAGCCTCTGGTATCCCTCTGTCCCTGCCTTGGGGTCTCAACATCCATCTGGTGGGATTTTAGCCCTATGGAGGTCCAAGCCAATCATCTCCCCATATGTACCTGTCTGTCGGGCATGGTCCTACAACAACAAGTTTTCCCTCCATGGGCTCATAAGTCAGAGGGATCATAGCAATGTCAATCACATCTAATAATCAAGTTACCCAAACATGTGCATAAAACCCTTTCACAGACAAGTGCTCAAAGACGTTATGCTACTCTACAAGCCAGGTTTGGAGAGGGTTTCAAGACGTCCTATTGGGATAATTCTCCTTAGGTGTGGGGTGTTTCCAGGTGAAGACCAATCTAGGTCATGTAAGTGCATGAGATGGTGTGGGGGATGTTTGGGCAAGAGGTGCAGTGATGATAGGGAAATGTAGGTCTTACCTGTGGGTGCCTCTGAAGAGGGTGAGCTGCACCTTGTCATGGATGCAATTGTTTCCTAGCCCATTCAATGCCTTTTTTACTCTTTGTCTTATTGCTTTTTCTTTCAAGAGAATAGTTGGGGGACACTGCCCTGGCGTGGTGACCAATAGAGACAGTGTTACCCACAAGCATTTCACAGAAAAAAGGTTGGCTCGTGATGAGACCCCCTTTCTCTAGGCTATGCCACCAAGAGCCACTACCCTGGTGTGGTGACCAGATGAATAGTAATGTCATACCACTACATGCCCATGGACCTACTAGGTTGGCTCGTGATGGGACCCCCTATCCACCAACTAGGTCTTGAGTTTTATTTTTTTATGGGTCCCCCCTTTTTCTTTCTGAGAAGCCTTTTATTGCTTTCTTGGGGATCCCTGGGCGAAGCATCTCAAGTTTGATCTTTGGATTTTAATTTTTTCCAGTGACTTTTACCCTCCGGGCCTTTAGCCCCTTCTTCCCACAAGGCAAGGTACAACCCTTACTAGCTTGGCAAACCCAATGCTCGAACTAATGTAGGGGATAGATGAGAGGGAAGATGATGAAAAGTGATAAGTATGGAAGGAATGGACGATGACCTTTCATAAACCCACCCAGTGGAAACTCACTCCTAAGGAAACCAACTTGCTAGGGCATTCTGTCATTCCCCCCAGGTATGGACAAGTTAAAAGGCATAATGTCCAAGCAAACATCATGAAACAAAGGAGAATTAAATGCACATATTCAAATGCTTTGAGAATCAGAGTGACACATACCATGATACCCGGACTCATTACCTCATGGAGCAAGACCCACTGCTACTTCAGAACCAAGACGATGGGATGGATGTTGTTGTTGATGACATAATGAAGGCGCTGAAGAAGAAAGGATGGGCCCTCCAGGGCCAAGCTCAAGTCAATATGGCTCTCGGTACTCCATGTCTAGGACATGTGGGCCTCGAGACATAATCTCCTTAGTTATCCCTAGGATAGGGGATAACATCTAGCTCCAACTCGGGGACATGTGCTCACCGTAGAGCGCATGAGAACCTCGGCATCTTTGGTATGACATGTGACCTGCTAGATCTCAATAGAAACGATCAGTGATCATTTGGGGTGGTGATATCACCCCTGGTTCATATATGATAAAATGAAATACAAGTAAGCAATGATATATACAAATGGAAATACAACTACTCTAGCATGCAATGCAAGTGGTATATAGTATATACAATGAATGCAAAATGCCTACCTACTTACCTGCAATTACCTGTCATGCTGCTGGGAGGTAGTAACACTTGATATGTATAGCGTTCACAGGTAGCTTCAAAGCTACTCCTTCCAGGGTTCCCAATTTGAACGAGTGCATTCCTGCGTGACTCATGATCATGTAGGGACCTGTCCATAGTCCATCCAACTTCTTATGCATACCAGGTTTCTCCCTTCTTTTGTCCCATAACAATACTAAGTCTCCTTCAGTGAAATCCCTTTCGTTTTCCTTATGGTCGAAGGTGCTCTTGACCTTTTCCTGGTTTCTTGCCATTTGGCTTAGGGCAACCCTTCTAGATTCATCCAACTCTACTAATTGGTTAATTCGCCCTTGGATTGTTTCTCCCTCGGTGGTGTATTGCTGAGCAAAACGGAGGATAGGGATTTGGAGATTCACATGAAGTTTGGCTTCTAACCCATATACCAGTTCAAACAGGGTCTTTCCTGTTGAGGTCTTTGTTGCTATTTGTAATGATCCCAAGCCATTATTCCAGGATCATCACAGTTTTGGTGTCTTTTAAAACTTTTGTTGAGTGAGGTATTTTGTCAAA
>ML789604.1:173758-198469 GCA_009831015.1 Picea engelmannii | reverse complement strand
CCCGACTTCTTCTATCTTCTCGTAAGTTGGGTGGTATATATTTGTCAGTTTCTGTGTTTGTGTTCTGGTTTATGTTTCTTCTTGAATAAAACTTGCCGAATCTTGATTGGCCTTCTAGCTTTTCTTCTGTTGCTTTTGCCTTGCGTCTTGCTATTTCAACATTAGTGACCTCATGTAATTTTAACTCGTCTTGGATATGCGGTTTGAGACCACCTACGTAAGCTTGGAGTAATTGATCATCAGATAATCCAAATACTCTGGTGGTCAGGGATTCCCATTGATGTGTAAATTCATCTACATTTCCTTTTTGTTGTAGCCTGGTGAGTTTGGAAAAGAATTCTTACTCTGAGATGCCCTGGAATCTTTTAAAAAAATCATTTTTAAAGGAGTTCCAAGTGTATGATTGGATTCTTCCTTTCCACCATATGTACCAATTGTATGTTGTGCCTTCGAGGAACATGGATGCATATTTTACTTTTTCTTCATCAGTTATAATATTATATATTTGGAAATATTCTTCAGTTTTGTTAAACCAAGCCACGCATTGGTTATTGCTGCCATTGTATTTTGATAGTTCAATTTTGGCTTTGGGCGGATAAATCATTAGGTGTTGATATTGTGATGTGGTTTGGTGATTTGAATTGTAGGGAGGCGATGGCAGTGGAGGTGGGGATGTGTTAGAAGTGCTTTAATCATTTGATTATGATTGGAGAACTTGTTGGTGGCCTTGATCTTTTATTAACTTTAAGAGCTCACCATGTTTTGTTCGCTGCAGTTGTGTTATTAGACCCAGACTTTGTTGTAATTCTTCTGTTATTTCTTTTTTAAAATTTTCCCAGCCTTGTTGTAAGTTAATCCCAATTTCTTGACAAATATCGTCTTTAAAATCTTGTTTTAGAATTTCTCTGTCTCTTCGTAATTCGCTTTCAACTTCTTTTGAAATCTCTTCTTTTAAATTTTGGGTCAGTTCTTGTTTGAGTGCTTCATTATTGATCTTTATTTCTTCTCGCAATTCGTCATTAGTTTTTTATAATGCTTTTTCGAGTAACTGTCGGGCGTTTTTGCATTCTTGGTCTATTTTTTCAATTTGATTTTTTTTTAATTCTGCCATTTTCCTAGTACTTGGGGGTGAATATTTCCCAGCAATTTTGACTGATTGTGTTGTCTTTCGCTGCTCCACTTGCTAAAAATAATAATAATTATTTATTTATTTATTTTAAAAGAATGTGTAAAAAAGATTATATTATGAATTAATTATATATATATATTATTTTTTTTGGTCAATTTTCTCTTTTTAAGAGGTGCGACTCACTAAGGGGGTGTGATAGGTTATTTATGAAGGTGGTTGACAGGGGTGACAGAGACAGGCTGTCGCTGTTACAGGACGGAAGTAGGTACGGGAGAGGTTATGGCAGGGTTAGGGGTTACAGGGGAAGGGAGTTACGGGAGGGCTACGGGTGAGGGTTACGGGGGGGGGTGTAGGTGTTACGGGATAGGGTTACGGGGAGGCTACGGAAAGGGAATTACAGGGACAGGTTACGGGGAGGAAGGGGGAGTAGGGGAAAGGGAAGGGGATGGGAGGGGGACAGGAAAATAGGGTATGGTAAAGGGGGACGGGAAGGGAACAGGAGGTGGGTTACGGGACAAGGAAATAGGGGAAGGGAAAAGGGAAGAGGGACGGGAGGGAACAGGAAAACAGAGTAAGGTTACGGGAAGGGAACAGGAGGGGGGTTACGGGAGTTGAAGNCGGGACAAGGAAATAGGGGAAGGGAAAAGGGACGAGGGACGGGAGGGAACAGGAAAACAGAGTAAGGTTACGGGAAGGGAACAGGAGGGGGGTTACGGGAGTTGAAGGGGACGGGAAAAGGGGGGGGAGGGAGGTACGGTGGAAGGACGGACGGGAATATGAGGAGGGGACAACGGTGTGGGGGATGGGGAATGGGACAGGTCGTGGGAAATGGGGAGGGTTTACTGGGACTTTTTTTTTTTTAATTAAATTCTCGGGTGAAAGGTTTAATTTTATTTACGAGGGATGGAAGGAGGGGGGGAAAGGACCGATCAGCTCTGATACCAATGTAATAAATAACCAGGTATGCAATTGTATAGTAATATATAAAATATAAAATAATTGATAAAAATATGATGATTACAATTGAAAATGAGGGCTTGTTTATATACCCACATAGGGGTGCCCTTTCACCACTAGACATGTCTTTTGAGAACATGTCCTTTCATTATTAATAATTACTATTTACTAATTAATTATTATGTTATGAACATCTATTTATATGTATTTTATGTTCATAACACAAACACTTTGCTTACAGTTACGCTTAGGGTTTTACTGGTGTGTTATATATGTGTTGTAGCAATAAACAAGAAGATATAACCATGGAACATACCTCAACCATACGCAATATGATAGACAAGCCAAAACATCTCAAAACTGCTTTTATTCATGAAATAGAGAAACCTGATACAATGAAGATGTTGATCTAGAATGCTCAACAGATGGCCAAGAAGATAGACAATAGAGCTGCTACAAAATGCTCCAATAGAAGACTACAATAAGCCTCCAAACGCTGGATATACGATGAAGACTGAATACAAGTAGATATGGGCCGTAAGAATGCTAAACCCCCTAGTAGGAAGGTGCCATGCCCTGCTGGATCGCTGAAGCTCCTCAACAATTCGGCCCTGCTACCAAAAGTGTCCAATCACCCTAAGAAATATGCCAACTGATAGATCGAGCAACTGTTGTAAATTCTAACCTTGTACAATATCTACTGCAAACTGATATTCAGAAAAGAACAGAAAAGATACAATGGCAAATACAAACATTACACAGAGATTTTTCACCTGGAAACCCAAACCGAGAAAACCAGCATATATTATATTCATACATTGTGTTACATTGTTTACAATACAATATACATATAGGAGCCAGCAGCATCCAAAACCCTAACCCAATGACCTGGATTAGTCCAAACCCTAATTCATTAACCGGAAATAGAAAACCATCGGCAAAAAAACCATGTGCCGAAAAACCACCTAAATATCATGTGGTCCCAGAAATATGTCGTCCCGATAATATGTCGTCCCGGAAATATGTCGTCCCGGTGTGAAAAATATAACACATACCCAACAATTGTAAGGACAACCCAAGTGCCCAAATTTCCAAAGTCACTCTCAAACCCTGTGGATCTGAACTCCTCCACTGAATGGTGTGCCCCCCCTAGATGCCTGAAACCCTAGATAATTCGGCCTGGGTGAATGAGGCCTCCAAACCTCCTGAAACTCTCCAAAATGATAGATCAGGCAATCACAAACCCCTGGAAGAAGTTTCAAGGTCAGATATGAGGTATAGCCTCCTAGATCTGCGAATCACTGAATCACCAAATCGTCCTCTCTCTCCCAAAGCCGTCCCAACCTGTAGATGATGATCCAACCATGGTAACTCCTCAAGAATGGACTAGACCTGATGTCCAAAGCCCTGCAATGAATACCCAGGTGATAGAATCTCCAAAATCTCTGCCAATCACTTGCAATGAATCTCTCTCCCAGAATGGTGCGCCCCCCTTGCTAGAAACCCCCAACTGGTGCGCCCTCTCTCTATTTGCACAAGTAACTGATGTGGAATCCTCCTGCAACTGAGTAGATCTGGAATTAGAATGGTGTGGGAGCGTATTGCATCTCCGAGACCAAGCTTGGGACAAGCTAGGTGGAATCTTTCACCACTGAATCGTCCTCTAGGGTTTGTTAAGTCAAAACCCTCAAAACCCCCAATGCTAGGATCACTAGCTAAAAGCCAAATATCAAAATAAGATCATACATGAATGAATGAGTACAGGCCCTTGCCTTCCCTTTATACTTTTTGGCTCCTCTTGTCCCTCCAAAGTGACTTTCATTTTATTAATATTTAATTAATTAATTAAATCACTTTAATTAATTAATTAACCTTTTTACCTCTGAAAAGCGCCTTATCTGTCCTTGTGGCTTCCTTGGCCACTAAAAGTCACTTCTATCCATCCCATCCTGTAGTGTTGCTCCTCCCGATTCCAATGAGCTAGTACACTGAGAGGTTCCTCCAAGTAATGTGCCCAAAATGACCTCTTTAGTGAATTTAATTGACTTATAGCTCAAAATAGTCAAAATCATGGAAATCATCGGAATGCAACGGAACCAAAGCCAACATGTGCGGAATGGCTCATAATAATGAGATATGATGAGAAATGCAAGCTGGACCTCACAATGCCTCTCAATAACCCCTATACTCGCTATAACACCCATCTAGCTACTCTGGTCATCATAAACCTCTGCACTGTGATGATGTCCCAAAGTGGGGACATTACATTTTTTGATCTGCCCACAAGGCATACTTAATTTTTTTGTCCCAAGACCTCTTGTTCTCTCCCACAACCTTCTTGATGATGTTCATAAGGTTCTTATTGCTTGACTCTGCCAACCCATTCCCTTGTGGGTAATAGTTCAAGGAATGAGATAGAACAATGCCATATTTGAAACAAAATTCTGCTAATGCAAGAGAGTTGAAGGCTTTGGCATTGTCACTAGTAATCTTGGACGAGACCCCAAATCTTGTTATGATTCTTTCCTCCAAAAAGTTCATGACTACTTCCTCGGTGGCTTTCTTTGTGGGAATAGATTCCACCCACCTGGTAAAATAATTTGTGGCTGTCAAAATCCATCGGTAACCGTTATTTGAATTGTCTTTAAACTCCCCAATAAAGTCTAACCCCCGCTGTTGAAAATGAGCTTCTACTACCACAGGTTTCAAAGGTTGTGCCAGGAGCTTTTGTTTACCAATAAAGTATTGGCAAGGTTGGCATGATCGGACATATCGGTGAGTATCAGCAAACAATGTTGGCCAATAATATCCAACTCTTAAGATCTTGTGTGCAGTAGTACAGGCAGCGAAGTGTCCACCACAATGCCCGGAGTGTAGTTCTTTCAATAGCTCATTGGCTTCTTCTTGGTTTACACATCTAAGGAGAACTCCATCCGGGTCCTTCCAACCAAGGCCATTCTCAGTCAAAAAGTACTTCATAGCTTTAAGTCTCAGGGCCCTTCTTTTATAGTCCACTAGATGGTCTGGGCACGATAAATTCTTTAGGTAGTATATTATGTCAAAATACCATTCATCATGTTCTAACTCACTTACCACCATGTTTATTTGTTCACTTTCTCCCATTTGTATGGCCTCTTGGTTGCTTTCAATCAGCATTTGGGCCAAACCTTGTCCCTTTACAATCTTGGTGGGCTTTATTTCTAAATCATACTCTTGGATCTTGGAAACCCACTTACCCCTAGTACCCATACAATCTTGTTGTGATAACACATCTTTTACTGCTGGGTAAGGGACATAAGCCTTAATCTTATTATAACCCATGTAGTTTCTAAAGTGCTTAAGGGATTTTACTAAAGCGTAAGCCTGCTTCTCAGTAATTGAATAGTTCATCTCTAAATCCCTAAGGACTTTACTCATGAAAGCGATGGGGTGTTCATGGTGGTCAACGCCTTTCTACAACAAGACACCTGCAATAGTGTCTTGAGAGGCAAAAGAGAATATTATGAAATCTCGCGAATAGTCAGGACTAACCAGAACTGGGGCTTGGGCGATGGCATCTTTTATGTCTTCAAAGGATTTAATGGCCTTATCATCCCACCTAAATACTGTGTCCTTTTTTAGTAATGCACTCATGGGTTTTATTCTTTCGGCAAAGTTTGGGACAAATCTTCGAATGAAAGTTTATTTTTCCAAAAAAGGATTGAAGAGACTTCTTGTTAGCTAGGGGGCGTACATCCTTGATAGATTGGATCATTTTCGAGTCTATAGAAATTCCCCCTTCCGAGGCTATGTGTCCCAATAGTTTCCCCTTATCTATCCTAAAAACAGACTTCTTAGGGTTCAAGGAGATACCATACTTTCTACATCTTTCAAAAACAATTTTGAGGTGTGAGATGTGGTCTCTCCTTTCCTTTGATACGACTGTGAGATCATCTTGGTAAATTTCTATGATTTTAGGAATGAGATCCCTAAAAGCAAAGTCCATCGCTCTTTGAAAGGTTGCACCCACATTCATAAGGCCAGAAGGCATTCTTAAGTACATAAATGTTCCCCATGGTGTGGTAAATGTCATTTTAAGTTGGTCTTCTCTTTTGAGTAACATTTGGTTGTATCCAGAAAATCCATCTAGCATGGACATCATGCCTGCCCCTATAACCCTTTGTAACAAATGCTCCATATTTGGGAGGGGGTAGTTGTCTTCAAAGATAGTTGGTTAAGGTTTCGCAAATCTACACACAAGCAAATATCACCACTTTTCTTTCTGACAACTACCAAATTTGACATCCATGATGAATATCTAATGGGAGCTATGATACCAGCATCGATCATCTTTTGGAGTTCCTTTTGTATCTGGTTTGCCAACTTCGGGTTAATATGTCTTAACTTTTGTCGGAAAGGTTTGGCTCCTTCTGTCAAAGGTATAGCATGTTGGATGACATCGCCTCTATAAGCCTTCAGCGCATCATAATTCAAAGCAAAGGTATCCTTGAATTCTCTTATGAAGTCTAGTATCTCAATTCCCTCCTTTTCAATAGTACATTTTTCTATTTTGACCATTCTTGGATCCATCTCAGTGTCGATGTTGAATTCTAAGGCTTCATCTGTTTGTTTCTTGGGATTTTTTCCTTTGTAAACATCATGTCTGTCAAAGGTGTTCTAAAGGGACACATCCTTTTGGCAAAGTGTTATTTTGTAGGTTTACTACATCTAGGTCCATGGAATCAGCTAGGAAGTTTACTTGTGAGTTGGTGAATTCTCTACTATTTTCCATGAATCTAAGAATTTGGTCATCGTCTTCAAAGACTTGCCAATGTTCCAAGTTATCAGGGATCGACGGTCTAAACAAGACTTCCATTTTGCACAGGTTTTGGAGGGGACCATCACAAGGTTATAAGGTGGATGCCGAGACAACCAAGGCGTCTGCTACATAGTTTTCTTCTCGGGGAACTGCTTTGATTGACACTATCTCAAAGGATTTTGCAATGTATCTTGCGAAATCGCGGTACCTTTTTAATCTTTCATTCTTGGCAGCGAAGTCTAACAACACTTGCGATACTATTAAGTTTGAGTCTCCTATAACCTTCAAGTGTGTTACACCTTTGTCGATTGCTAAGTTGAGGCCTAATCAAAGCTTCGTATTCGGCAACGTTGTTTGTACAGTGATATTCAAGTCTATAGGAGTAATAGAAAGTTTCCTTGGATGGGGCTGTCAGGACAATACCTGGTCTCGAACCAGAACTCGAATGAGCTCCATCAAATTCAAAAGTCCATGTTCCTCCAGGTGTTTGGGTAACCTCATCCTCTGAATTTTCCCCTTGGACAAACCAACTTTCAATCCCAATGTTTACACAAAGGAACTGATTATCAGGTTCCTCAGGGGTTTCAATAATGCATCCTGTGATGGGTTCTTTGTGAAGGGTAAAGAATCCCCCTTTAGGGTGAGGTATGATAGCTTTGGACCCTTGGTCTTGGAAGCTTCCGTTTAAGATTTCTATTAGGTCCTTACTGAGTAGAATTCCCCAGTTGCTTAAAGTGTCTATCACTAACACATCAATAGTGAAAGGGGCATCAGGGCAAGCATGGAAGGCAACACTCAGGTCCTTAATGATGCCTCGTGTAAAACCACCTTGCGTGTTTGGTTGTGATATACTTAGGCCTAACTAGTGCATAAACCTTTCGGTCATAATGTTTCTAGGGGTATCTGGGTCAAACACACAATTATGGAGAATGAAATCGTTGATTTGGAGAGTAACATAAAAAGGTGCAGGTTCTCCATATTTTGTTCCCATGCTAGTAGATAACAGGGAACTCCTCTTCAAAATTGTCTTCCTCGTCGATTTCTGAAAGGGAGTATTCAATGTCTTCAACCTCGGGGTTTCTAAATGTATCTTGAGTGGGTTTCAAATCCTCAAGAGGTTCATTTTGTTGAGAGAACAACGAAGCATCTTTCATGTTTGAGAAACCTGTGCTTCATTTTCTAGGGAAAACACTATATTCTATCTCTAGGATCTCTGGGAGGTTATGCTTTAGTTCTACCATGCTTTCCCCATTTGGTTCCCAGATGTCATTATCGTTCAAAAGGTTAACCTGATGGATGGAATTGTTGAACCTAAGGTTCTCCTCAATCTGGCAAGCAGCCTCTTGTGCTTCTTCTAGGCTTGCAGGTAATCGATCCTTGAGGGTGAACTGCAAAGTTCCTTCTAAGGAGTTTAGGTAATGTTGGAGAATAGCGCTTTTTGGGTGAAAGTTGGGTTGAAGTTTGTTAATGAGAGTGTTGAATCTATCATTGAATTCCCTAATGTTTTCATCGTTTCTTTTGCAAACTTCGAGGTATTGAGAGTAAAAGGAGGCCATACTTTCTTCTTTACACCATTTGTTCATGAAAGCTCGTTTCAGATCTTCAAGAATTTTGAGGCTTCCACTTGGGAGTTTGTTAATCCAGGTTCTGGCACTACCGACGAGTGAGTTCAAGAAAAGTCGCATAAATGTGTTAGGGTGTTCTTCTCCCGATTGGTGAAATTCATACCCTTCACAAAACTTAGTCCAATGTGAGTTGCCATAAGATCCTACTTCTCCCGAGAATTTAGGTATCCAAGATTCCGCCTTTTTTGGGAGATCATGTAATTCACCTTGGGTGTTAGCTAAGTCCAAAGAGCCAAACATTTCCTTGGGAGACCATTTAGGAGGGACCATGGGGGGAATAGGAACTACAGGAGAAGAAAGTGTGTATAGACGTCTGCTACGGGTCGTCATTTGTGGAGTCGCCAGACAATCTTCTTGAGATTATCAAAGGGATGAGTGGATCACCCTCAGTGTTGTCACCAAGTAAGCTTTGCAAAGTAAATGCTCTTGAGGAAAGGCTTACCGAAAAGTGTCATCTTTTAGGAGAACTGACTCGGTGTTCCCCGACAGTGGCGCCAAAATGTTATCGCGCAATTTGTACTTTCCCAAAATCCAAAGGCAAGTGAACAATAAATTGACGTAACATGAGGTTATCCTATCACTGTCACTTAAATAAGACACCTCTTTCTCTTTAGGGGTAGTAGCCCAGAGGAGATGTCCCCGGTGACCTGGGGGTTTGAGAAGGCAAAGGTAATAGTATCAAGAAAGTTCTTCCCCTCTCACAAGTCACACTGATCAGAAAGTCACAAAGGTTTTAATAAGATGAAGCAAAGATTTTCTTAAGTGTACCTGCCCAGAACAAGACACCAAGAAAACACTATTTGCAAGTACCAATTGATATTAGTGTTTCATAAAACCTTGGACTTTGAATAAAAGCAATAAGTTGATATAAAAGATGAAGCAACAGAAATTTATAACAATGTATATATAATGATAGCTTCACAATTATGCCTTAAACAAGCTTCAATAATGACCAAAATGATAACCTAAAATTGGCAATATGTTAGTATTTGTTAGAAGCAAAGAAGACAATGTAAAATCAACTTTAACACTTGCTTTTAGAAGCTTTTACTGCTGTCATATGTGACTGTAGCTTTCTTTTGTAACAGTAGCAAGATAGTTAGTAAGTTAGTCTAATCTAAGGTTAGGAATGGTTAGCAAAGACCTTGAAGTAGATGGTTTAAAGGTTGTTTTCATCAATCAATCAAATGTAAGGTATGAACTAGTGCCTTTAGGGTAAATGGAGTCACTTTTGCAGCAACAATCTAAGGTGAAACAAATAATAATAAGTGAACTAAAGACAAGAGGGAGGATGGCTGAGGTGTTGGTAACCCAAGGCCTCAAGCATCCAAAACCCTAGAAGGAAAACGACTACTAGGAAGTAGGTAACCCTAGACCCTAGCGGTTCTCTTTCTTCTTTAGGTCAAGCTTGAAATAAAGTAAAAGCTTAATGAAGCAATAGTGCTAGAGTGCTACAAAGGTAGGGCTCTAGCATATGCTTCAATGGAGGTGTCTTCTAGCAAAATCAAGTAGGTGGATAGCTATTGAGAGAAGGACAATAACATGTACTTTTCTCCTAGGGTTTCACACTAGCAATTTCATAATCTCATTAAATGAAAAGTAAAAGATACCATAACCATTCAAAGAAATAAGGATTGCATATTTTCACTTACATTCACCAAGAATAATCTAGTCACAAGACCTAGTTGAAGACTTTCCACCATGAAAATGCAAAAAATCACCAATAAAAGCTCCCTCCAAGAATTGCGCACCACTTAGTTCAGCCAATAAGCCTTAAAAGAGGCCGAATTTCAAACCTCACACTTGTGTGAGTGAAAGATGATGAATAAAAATGAGAATTTTTTCTCTTATTTATACAATACAAATGACCTTTAATTACATTTTAGGTCAAAAAAGGTCGACATGGCCAGTTTACATGAAAATTTCATTTTTACATCAAATTGACAAATAAAACCCTAAATTCATATTTTTAGGGTGACATCATGCCCCTCCTAGGGTGACATTAGCCTCCTTTTTGGAACACTAGGCCTCCAAAGTGAAACGTTGGGGCTCAACACCCCTCAGGAACTGCCACACGTGCCAACCAAAGCCGTCCTCATGCTGGATACCTCAATTGGGTGACGCCAAGGCTCTGAATGATGACATCAAGGGACTTCAAGGGCCAACGTCATGGTGGGAGGGCAAGACCCCCCTGGGTCCAGGCTTGCCAAAGTGCCTCTAGTGGAACATCCTGCCCTTTTTTTGGTGCAATCCTCTGGTATCTCTCTGCCCCTGGTTGGGGTTTCAGCATCCATCTGGTGGGATTTTAGCCCTATGGAGGTCCAAGCTAATCATGTCCCCATATGTACGTGTTTGTCGGGCATGGTCCTGCAGCAACAACAAGTACGCCCTCCATGGGCTCATAAGTCATAAGGATCATAGCAATGTCAATAACATCTAATAATCAAGTTACCCAAACATGTGCATAAAACCCCCCCCTTTCCCAGACAAGTGCTCAAAGACGTTATGCTATTCTACAAGCCAGGTTTGGAGAGGGTTTCAGGACATCCTATTGGGATAATTCTCCTTAGGTGTGAGGTGTTTCCAGGTGAAGACCAATCTAGGTCATGTAAGTGCATGAGATGGTGTGGGGGATGTTTGGGCAAGGGGTGCAATGATGACAGGGAAATGTAGGTCTTACCTATGGGTGCCTCTGAAGAGGGTGAGTTGCACCTTGTCATGGATGAAATTGTTTCCTAGCCCATTCAATGCCTTTTTTACTCTTTTTCTTATCGCTTTTTCTTTCAAGAGAATAGTTGGGGGACACTGCCCTAGCGTGGTGACCAGTGGTGACAACGTTACCCACAAGCATTTCACGGAGATGAGAAGGTTGGCTCATGATGAGACCCCCTTTCTCTCGGCTATGCCACCAAGAGCCATTACCCTGGTGTGGTGACCAGATGAATAGTAGTGTCATACTGCTACATGCCCATGGACCTATTAGGCTGGCTCTTGAAAAGACCCCCTATCCACCAACTAGGTCTTGAGTTTTATCTTTTTATGGGTCCCCCCTTTTCTTTCTGAGAATCCTTTTATTGCTTTCTTGGGGATCCCTGAGCGAAGCATTTCAAGGTTTTCTCTTTGGATTTTAACTTTTTCTAGCTACTTTTACCCTCAAGGCTTTTAGCCCCTTCTTCCCACAAGGCAAGGTACAACCCTTACTAGCTTGGCAAACCCATTGCCCAAACTAATGTAGGGGATAGATGAGAGGGAAGATGATGAAAAGTTATAAGTATGGAAGGAAAGGACAATGACCTTTCATAAACCCACCCAATGGCAAATCACTGTTAAGGGAACCAACTTGCTAGGGCACTCTATCATCCCCCCCAAGTATGGACAAGTTAAAAGGCATAATGTCCAAGCAAACGTCATGAAGCAAAAGAGAATTAAATGCACATATTCAAATGCTTTGAGAATCAGAGTGACACATACCATGATACTCAGACTCATTACCTCATGGAGCAAGACCCACTGCTACTTCAGAACCAAGCCGATGGGATGGATGTTGTCGTTGCTAACAAAATGAAGGCGCTGAAGAGTAAAGGATGGGCCCTCTAGGGCCAAGCTCAAGTCAATATGGCTCTTGGTACTCCATGTCTAGGACTTGTGGGCCTCAAGACATAATCTCCTTAGTTATCCCTAGGATAGGGGATAACAGGCTGAAAGCCCACATGTTGGGAAGTGTACCCCAAGGCTCATTACTCACTGGATTGAGGACATTGCAGCAATTGACAATTAGATACCATGCAGAGATAAGATGCAACCTCTTCCACCTTGGACGCAGTGCCCTAGACCCTTGACATTGGCCTCCATTGGATGATGATGTCACCTTCTAGGGTTCGATGGTGATAGGGTTTGATGATCACTTGAGGTACCATTGATGACTTGGCATGACCATGGATGAGGAGATGCACCATTGCCATGATTACACCTTGGGATGATGCCACGTGGCCTTGGGATGTCCTCCTTTAGCGTTGAGAGGCTTGATGTCACCACACATGTGGCATTATGATGGATTATTTGCATGTTTTATCATTTGTAGAGGTTATTTGAGGGGTCAACCCCACTTATATTATGAATTATTGTTATTTCACTTGATTATGTAGAAAAAAGCACTAGGGTTTACCTCATATAAAGAGGCTAGCGCTAGGATCATTTATCATCATCACATTCCTCACTCTTGTCGGGTAACAACTCTCTTAAAAAGTTTGCTATTTTTCCTCTCTTGGCTCTTTTCTCTCAAGCGCTACTCTTGGAGGAGTTTCTTTGTGGATGGTTTTCTCTCTTGGATGGTAATTTTTTGCAATTAGGATTTTGATGGCCTTGCTATTTCGAGGAAGTAAGTAATTTTCTGCAATTTATTGTTCTTGCTAATGCTAAAGGTGTCAAATTGCTATCTTGTTGCAAGTTTCTTTGTCTTGTTGAAACCCTAAGAGGAAGCATAAGTGCTTCTCTCCTTCATAAAGTCTTTATTGTCCAATTTTGTGAAGCATTCTTTGCTAGGGTTAAAAGCCTAAGGCCCAAAAGTGCTTGCACTTTAGGGTTTTAACCCTAGTCTTTGATCCTTGACCTAAGTGGAATAAAGAGAAGGGAAAAATGACACCTAGGGCCCAAGAGTGTTTGCACCCTAGGCACCCTTTTCTTCAAAGTCTGAAACCTAAGGCCCAAGAGTGTTTGCACCTTAGGGTTTAGGCCTTACCTCTCTTAATTCATCTAGTTCAACCTTCAAGGTGATGTATTTGTGAATCCATGAGCCCTAGAGGATAACGACACTAGTCTAGAGGTGTTCTTGTGGTTGAAATAGCTTTTAAAATCAATATTCTCTCTCTCTCAAACACTTTACTAACTTTCCTAACCCTAACCCTAGCAAACTACTACTATTTATTGTTGTTGTAATAAAAGTTTGCTACAACCACTGAAAATTGCTTTAATTTGTTGTATACACTCATTTATAAGTGGCTTAAACTACTCAGAAAGTACTTCTAGCAATTGGATAATGTTACACTTGTTGAAGGATTTATTTTCATGCTAAATTGTTATATTTCTAAGTGCTAAATTGCTATAAAACTAGTTTATTGTTGTAATTTGCAACAACCATAGAATTTGTTGATTGTCTAGTGTCTGAGAGGTCATTATTGCACTCCATAACTTGGTAATTGTCTAAATTATGTTGCAAATTGTTTATTATCTCGTACAGGTACAACAATTATCTCGTTATCTTCCACCTTGTTGCCGTCCTTATACACACTTGCAAACATGAGCTAAGTCCAACTTGTTGATGAATGCAGCTATGTGAGACATTCTCCAGCTTACAAACCTGTGAGGTGTGGATCATTGCAGCTATGTGAAGTCTTTCTCTCAGCTTACAAACCTGAGAGAAAGCCCCTAATAAGGGTACATGGTTCTTGCCTGAGACAAAGCTAGGAACGTAGAGATGACCTCCTCCATTCAAAGAGTGAGAAGAACTCCAGATGATTATCCAGTGGGAAAGGCAATCTGATGAGTTGGATGTGTATGTGGCTGAGCACAAGGTGAACGTGTGAAATCCCAAAGTGCTGGGTGCATCATCATGTGAACAGAAAAGAAGATGATGTGTTAGCCTTCTCTGAGCAACAGAGTTGACAAGAAAACTCCAGATGATTCTCCTGTGTGAGGCAGTGGGAAAGAAGATCTGCAGAGTAGACGTGCATGTGGATGAGCACAGGGGAATGTGTGTAGATCCGGTTCTTCTGTGTAATGCAGTGAGCCAGAGCTATGGCATCCCTATCATCTATGGATGTGCCCCTAGTGGATGAGCACTAGTGGGTGTATCAGATCCTTTTCTATATGTTGTTCAAGAGTCAGACCTGCCTGTAACCATAATTGTTATGTAAAGGGTACAGGTCGGCCCCACCTTAATGTGATTAATAATAAATGTAAAAGATAATTAATATGGTTAATATTAATTATAATAATTATAATGTGACTTAGAGAGGTCGGCCTTGTTGAGCCAATAGACGCCTTTGTTGATAGGACAAGTCTCATATAAGTAAGGGATGATTCCCCATTGTGGAATCATATCTTTCTTGTGAGTTTGGAAATTTCAGCAAATACATCTACTTGGGAAAAGGTGCGCACCTCTCTTGGGCACTAGTCTTTTAGGGCTTGAGCACCCTCTTGTGTGCTAGGTCTTTCTTGGTGATGAAGGTCTTTCTCTTGAAGAATATAGCAAAGGATTTGGCTGGGTTTTCTTCCCTTGTTGAGAAGGGTTTCCCAGGATACTTCTTGTGTTCTTGTGCATGGTGTTTCTTCTTGTGATCTTGGTTGCTGCAACATTATTGTTTATGGTTAAGTGAAATGCTAAAATGGAATGAACTTCATGCTTAACCTAGCTTATGAAAAATCAACACAACTCACTTAGTGTGTCCTTAGAGGCACAATGCCTAGGTTCAAAGCCAATTGTCACCTCGACTTGAACCTCTTCCGTCTACGCTTACTCCTAGGGAAGCCAAGGGGGGTAGACCCTAGTTACTATGTGAAATTAAGAGTTAAATTCTAGGAGTTGATTTTAGTTGATTAAGGTTTGGGGGAATCTAGCCTATATGCAAAAACAACAATGCAAAGTGCATGTCTTTCAGTGCAAAAGAAGTCATTTCCCTAAGTCTTCTAAGACTAGTGCCTATGATTGGGCAAGTGGTCAACTATGTTTAAGGGAGATTCGTTTTTACAAAGTTTACAACAATAGATATAAAGAATGCTAAATACAAGATTACAGGATTAGATTAGATACAAAGTAGAAGAACTAACTATCCACAAAGTTACATTTGAATGATACAGCAATGCAGATACAAGATATATAAATGATACAAGCAAGATAACTAACCAAGTGACTAACTTGTTAAAAGACTTAATCTGCAGGGAAAAGAGATGTTCTCAAAGGAAGTACAACCACAACACACAAGCCAACTTACCCAAACAAGAGTGCCTCCAAGGGATGCGCAACTCAAGGGGAAGCCTTCAATGACATACACAACAACAAGATCCAACAAAGAAGAAGCCTCCAAGGGATGCGCAACTTCAATGAGGGAGTCCAATCACATCAAAGATTAACTTAACTCAAAATTAAAGCATGAACAAGAGGCCTCCAAGGGCTAAAGCACAACTTTTAAACTACTTAGTCCAATCCACAATGCATGAAGTAAATTGCATGAAAGATAAAGAGTCAAGAGCTTGCAATGTATACTAAAGCATGAACCATAAAGATGTGTCCAAGGTTGAGTGAATTGATTGTAGGATTATTAAGTTATTAAGTTATGATTGAATCCTAGACTAAGTGACAACCCAAGAACTCCCCCTGCTTGTACCAAAAGAGTTGTCGGGTGCTCAATAAGTGAGGCAAACAAGGCCCCACCCTAGCTCCACAGGTCAACCTGAGAATAGACGTACTCTCGGGAAGGACACCAAGTGCCATGAGATCGTCCCCGATCTAGCACCTCCCGTTGCTTCCTTAAATTCTCGTTTTGATGGCAAAGTTGGGTCAGTAAAAGGTGACCTATTAAACTAGTTGCTTTTAGATCCTAGGAGACTAATGTAAATTGAGTTAGTTAAAGTTAAGTTAGGTTAATTGCAATGTGTGTTGTTGTGCAAGATGTGCTTGCAAAATAACAAGTACTTGAATGATAAAGCAATGAAAGCAAAGTACATAAATTAACTTGCAAAAGAACTTAATTGTTTGCCTTAAACCACAAAAATCATACAAGGTTGCAAGGGATGGAAATAAAGTACTTGAAAGATTTAACTCATTAAGCAATAATACTTAAAACTTAAATGACTTGCATAAAGTAAAGTGCTTGGAAAGATAATTTGCAAAATGAAGTTGTAAAATGCCCCAAAAGAGGATAGATAGCAACTATGAATGAGATAAGAAAATTAACTCATAATGCCTCCATGGGGCTAAACTAGCATATGATTACTTCATTACTTAGATTAAACCATTATTGAGCATGTAACATGAAAGCAATCATAAACTAATCTAGCCTTACGATTTTGGGGGTTGGCAAAGCCAAGTACACTCCAAGGTGTAGGCAAACAAAGGAAAGAAAAAAGAATTGAAAGTAAAACTAAACTAAAACAAACCTCAAACAATGGCACAAGGTGGAGGCAGGCCTTCCTTTATTGTGCCAAAGTGGACTGAAATAAATGAAACTAAATTAATTGCAGAAAATCAAATTGCAGAAATTAAAGCCTTACGATTTAAGATGGTTGGCAAAGCCAAGCACTTTCCTAGGTGTAGGCAAAGAAATAAAAACGCAGAAAAATATTTCCAAGAGAAGTGCAAGCCCTTGGTTACTCTTTGGGGACTTGCTTACAATGAAAAGAAGAGAAGGAAGTGTTGGGCAAATATGCACCCCAACTTGGGAGGTTTTTTTTTACGTTTTAGGCCCCCAAATGGGTTGTTTCTCCACGTTTTCTGTCAAGAACCTGCAAAAACCAGCAAGTAGAACTTGCTAGAAAAACTGCAAAAATGACTAAAAACCTGCAAAGAAATTTCTGTTAATAGGAACCCGAAATTTTAAATAAAAGGCAGCAGTATTTATACTCGATTTTGGTCTACTTCAGAATACCAATCCACCCAAATACTTAGAAAGAAGATCAGAATAACAGAACAGAAAATATCAGAGGAATAAGAGTGGGAGAATAGATAACTTCCAAATCTGAAGTTATTCTTTCTCAACCCTTAGCAACTTGCAAGTATGTGAGACTAAGCTACAAGACAAGCAAAGGGGGTGAGTAGATCCAATAACATTAACAAAATACTTTGCTAAGACCAGGAAGCTACTACACATAAGATCTATGGCAATACTACAATAGATCTATCCAAGCAAAGTACTTTGTTTGGACACCCAACACTAAATCTATAATCAAAACTCAAACAATCACCACAATACAAGTTACCTCCAAAGTAATCCACAACCAAGCACCAAGAAGACTCCCAATGCCAAAAATTTCCTCCAAAGATTCTTTTATTAGAAGCAAGCTTGAGCAAATACTTGCTACAAGCTTGAGAAATGAGAGAGAGCAATATGGGAGAGAGAGAAGAGTGGGAGAGATTGTTCTACATATCGAGAGCATTCGACAATGCAAAGGTCACCTCAATCAAAGTTCGTATGTGAAAGCTATGCCTCTCACGAGTTGACCTATCATGTTGACCACCATGATACCAAGTGGATGCCACATCAACTCACATTACTCACACATGTGGAGCTAGTCACATGTCGAATTTCAAAAAGATTCCAAAGGGTCCAAAACCCTAACCCTAATTGGGAGTTGAGACATGCAAAAACCCTAATCGTAATCCTAGACAACTATCAAGACATGTTAAATGCTAGGCCACTAGGATAGGTAGGGGTTCCATTCTTATTGTATTGTTATTTTTCTATAGTTGAGCAGAGCAACTCGGAGTTGCCCAAGAGGGATATTGAAGCATAACAAAGGAAGTAGAAGATCCTATAGCAGCCATTCAAGCCACAGTCTCCATAGCAACTCCATAGTGAGTGCACTTTCTTTGTATTTGCAATTCATAACTAAGAAGAAAAGAGTAAGGCATAGGCCTCACCTTCCAGTTGTGTTTTTCCCATATTGGGTTTTCCCAGGGTACATCTTGTGTTCATTGTGTGGATGGTGTGTTATTTGCTCAGCTTCTTTCGTATCGGTTTCAGTTCATTTCAATAATTTGTGGGCTAAGCTAGTAATATTAAATTTGAATCTAATAGAAAACAATGCATAATAAGAGATTTCAGAATATTGTAAAATCTGCTGGGACAAACTGTTCCAGTGGGATACCCATGGCAGTTTACAGATCGAGAACAATTAATATTATTGTGAAATATCATCACTCTCATCCAAAACCAAAGTCATCATTGTTTGTCAACGGTCAATGCAGTCATTACTGGTGAAAATTGCCATATGTATTTAGCTGTTGGTGCCAAAGATCCAAAGAAACTATAGTGTTGGGAAGCATGAACCTTGAGAGCTTTCAACCAACAATCCAAGAGGCCTTTTCTAAGAAAGAGCCCTAAAGGCCGCTACTCCTAAACATGTTCTGAGCTCCAGATTCAGCAAATTGTGGAACTAAGTAGTTCTGAAGACAAACACAATGCGGCACAAGACTGTAATTTGCTGTGGTAAACATTATGTTATGCATACATGCATCTCTACAGGCACAACCTGTGCATAATAGCTAGTTTGGAACAAAAATGTCAAAATGACAATTAAAAATATATAATTTGGTTGTCTCGGCAAATGAAGGGTGGAAATGAGTCAATGACACATAGCAACTTTTGGACATATATTAGTTCACCTCATATTTAAGATGAAATTTATTTGTTTCCCTCTTCCATCCATGTTGTGTAAAATTGGCTAAGGGCATGGAGTCGCACAGATGACAGGACTGGGTAGTGCTGTATAGGTAGATGAGGTTATCTTTATTAGATATACATTAAATTTTAGACTTAGTTTATACATACTGAAATTTACTTTCAATTTAATCGTGCACTTTAAATGTGGATCCGTTGCTCAAATATTGGCCTTCTTTCCACCATTTTTGGCCTCTATGAACTGGATAACTAATACCTATGGCAGCTGTAGGGTGAACATGCAATTTCAGATATACAAAAAAAACCTGTTTTACTAAACTTTAATGCAATTTTTTTTTTGCATCAACTTATGAAAGTATTTCTCATGATATAAAAAATCTAAGTCCGAAACTGATAGAAATTGAACAGAATGTTCAAAACATGCATAGATGGGGATATCCATATTGCAAGACCAATATACCTGAGATGGAGGTAGTCTGAAAAAGGCTTTTTCTTTTCAAGATGTCAATAGTGTGAGAATTTGTACCCCCAGCTAGTTGAAGAAAGCCTGCAACATGAGACAAGCCATACAACGATCTCCAAAAAACGTACAGCATACTGTAAATTTGAACATAATAAGAGACATTTTGACATGACAGATTTCTTTACTTCACTGGGTATGGTTGTCTTGAAAACATAATCACTACCTGGAGGGCGGTTTCCGTCTGCTGCCATACGAGCAGAAAAAGCTACAGCTTCCTTTGTGGCACCCTTCCCAATGTCTCCACTCATTGGACGTCCATCCAACTGTAGTTTGCTCCATTGATAAGAGAAATTATGTTCTCTTCACGATGCATGTGCTTAGTAAAGGAAACACTTATTTTCACAAGCACTAAAAATGACAAGAATGTAAGGAAACCAAGCAGAGAAGATGAAGTTTTAAATCATTTGTGCAGGTATCTGCTTTGTGATGATGTCTCATACAGTAAGAAATAAATATACAGCTTCACATTTACTCTAGTGCCTCTAAGAAAACCCACATTTTTACATTGATGAATCAGTTCAACATGTAGTACTTATAGTTCATGTAGAAACAAAATCATAAGAGCACTAATTATGTTCTATAGAGGAATGTAACGATGAAAATAAGAACCAAAGAAATGACTACTCTAAATGTCATAAAAGATCAATCTGATGTGAAAGTCCCACTCAAGCAACACTTCAGACATTATCATTACGAATATATGTTTTGATATGCGCAACACAACTTGAATAAGCAGTTCAATACTGCCTATTCAGTCTCAAGCATACATTAACAAAACTGGAATAGGTTGAAAACTATAAGGGAAATGTTATTGTGCAAACTGTAGGTTGGGAAAAGCCCGACCCAATCCACTAGATGGCAACAATTGTGGGAGAGCTTAACCACTGTCACCTCGGATAAACCCTCCCTCGCTTTTGTGAAGGAAGAATTCCAACACAAGGGGGAGTCCCGGGTGACCCTAGGGAGAAATGAGATGGAAAGTGATACTTATGACGAGATGCCCCTATAGGTCAGGTTACTAAGTGGAGAGTGGCTTGAAAACAAGCTTCGGAGGTGGTTTATGCCATATGGTTGCCAAGTGTTTGAGTACCTGCTGAAGATGGTTGTACCTGCCTGAGACACAAGAAAAGACAAGATACAAACTAGACAATCCAATGGACAAGCAAGTTAAGCTTGTTGTCCCTATTTGCAGCAGTCAACAGAAATATATATCAGTAAGTAAAATAGCTAGTTGCTGCATATTTAACCATCAAAATTGTCAAATAATTATTGGACAATGAAATACTAAAACAATAGATAACTTTCCAATACTTAAGCATGAACTTTGACGGTAACCAAATGAAGTTATCAACAAAGTGTTAAGTAAGCCGTATGGCTGTAGCAAACAATTGCTACAGCAGAAAGTTCCAACCATAAAAATCAACAAGTAAACCGTCAAAAAGATAGCCCATAACCAATAGAACAATAATCTAGGTTTAGAAGTCAAATTCCACGGTTGAAAAGTGAGTAAATGATGAAAGAAAGTGAAGTTTGTTGCAGCCTGTTATCCCCTAACCTAGGGATAACTAAGGAGATTATGTCTCGAGGCCCACGGGTCCTAGACATGGAGTACCGAGAGCCAGATCGACTTGAGCATGGCCCTGGAGGGCCCATCCTTTCATTCTTCAGTGCCTCGACTTTGTCAGTAGCAGCAACATCCATCACCTCGTCCTGGTCCTGCAGCAGAGATGGATCTTGCTCCATGAGGTAATGAGTCTGGGTATCATGGTATGTGTCACTCTGATCCTCAAAACCATTGAATATGTGCATTTAATTCTTTTTGTTTCTAACATGTGCTTGGATCTTATGCTTTTCCACTTGACCATACCTGGGGGGAATAACAGGATTCCCTAGTAAGATGGTACCCATAGGGTTTGAGTTGCCATTGGGGGGATTCATGAAAGGCCATCTTCCACTCCCACCATACTTACCACTTTTCATCTTTTTCCCATTCATCCATCCCATTACACTGGTCTGGGCATTGGGTTGGCCAAATATCTAAGGGTTGTACCTTACCTTGTGGGAAGAAGGGGCTAAATGCCTAGAGGGTAAAAGTAGCTGGAAAAAGATAAAAGCCAAAAGAATGAAACCTTGAGATGCTTCACCCAGGGATCCTCCAGAAAGCAATAAAAAGCTTCTCAGCAAGAAACAGAGGGACCCATAAAAAATAATAAAACAAGACCTAGTTAGAGGATAGGGGTTCTCATCACGAGCCAGCCTATTAGGTCCATGGGCATGTAGCGGTATGACACTACCAACAGCTGGTCACCATGCCAGGGTAGTGGCTCTTGGTGGCATAGCCAAGAGAAAGGGGGTCTCATCACGAGCCAACCTTCTCATTTCCGTGAAATGCTTGTGGGTAACATTGCCACCACTGGTCACCACGCCAGGGCAGTGTCCCCTAGCTAGCCTCTTGAAAGAAAATGCAATAAGAATAAAGATAAAAGACATGAATGGGCTTGGAAACATTTGCATCCATGACAGGTGTAGCTCACCCTCTTCAGAGACACCCACAGATAAGCCATACATTTCCCTACTATTACTGCACCCTTTGCCCAGACATCCCTTACCACTTCATCCACTCACATGGCCTAGGTTTGACTCCTCACAAAAACATCCCACATCCAATGAGCATTAGCCCAATAGGACATCCTAGCGTTCCCTCCAAACTTGGCTTGTAGATTTGTATAATGTCTTTGAGCACTTGTCCGGGTAAAGGGGGTTTTATGCACATGTTTAATAAACTTGATGATTAGATGTGATTGACATTTCTATGATCCATGTGACTTATGAGCCCATGGAGGGCGTATATGTTGATGTTGCAGGGCCACACCCGATGGACAAGTACACATGGGGAGATGATTAGTTCGGACCTCCATGGGGCTAAAAGCCCACCAAATGAAAGCTGAAACCCTAGCAGGGGGCAGAGACAGATCAGAGGAATGCATCAGAGAGAGAGGAGGACGTTTCACCAGGGGCAGCCTGGCAGGCTTAGACCCAGGGGGGTTGTGCCCTTTCCATCATGATGTAGGCCTTGGAAGTCCCATGACGTCACCCAGGTCACCCATGACATCATCCAGTGTTTTGGGGAGATTTTGGAGGCAGTTGTGTGCCAAGTGGCACATGTCGCAGGTTCCTGAGGCCCAAGAAGGCCTAATGTTTTGCTCCATGGGGCCAACGTTGCCCAAAAAAGCCTAACGTTACCCTAAAAGGGCATGACGTCACCTTAGCAACTTGATTTAGGGTTTATTTGTGACATTTAATGTAAAAGAAATGAAATCCTTAGCCAAAGAGGACACCCTTAGGGCACAAGAAAGCTTATAACATGTAGAAAAGATTCTAACTTAAACAATTTAGATATCTCGTAATTCTACGTATCCTAATGCAATGATTTTATTTCTCCAATGCAAGAGATTAGTGCCTTTAACTATTGGGTTATGGAGTCTTTAAAAATGAAAGAGCTAGTTGTGCTACTTCCTTGGGGATGTAAGCTTAGTCACCTGGTTCGTGTTCGTGTTCGAATTCGGCGAGCTTGAAGTTCGCCAAAAATTCGACAATCAAAATTTTGGGGATAAAATTCGGCATTAAGTTCGACATAGTACAAAATTTGAAAAAATAAAAAAAATATATAATAAAATTCGATACTCTTATTATAAGTTTATCATACATCTGATACTCTTATTATAAGTTTATCATACATCTGATAGAAATGAAAATAGCATACCAACATGATTAATCATGAAACATATATATTTTAAAAACACATTGTCTCGTTCAAAAGATAAAAACATGTTCATGACAGTTTGAAACATAGCATTAAAGACATGAACATAACATTAAAATTTTTTACAAAAGTTAGCGTGCAAAAAGAAAACTAGAACAAGAACACAAGTTTCATTCTTGATGTTCCTGTGGCCTACTTGTTACATCAAAAATCTCTATGTCATCAAGAGCACTAGGGGCAGTAAAACCACTAGAAGCATGATCACCAATGAATTCAGCACTAGACGAGGCTCTATCACTCTCAATGCCAAGATCATCTCCATCTTCAGGTGCATCTGGAACAGGACTAAGCCATGGAGTAGAAGAATTGGATGAGTCTTTAGCCACATCCTTTAAAGCCAACTGCAAGTTATTGCGAACATAAACAAGATCTTCTAATTTTCCAGATAACAATCTATTTTTTTTCTTGGAATGAATATGGTTAAAGGAACTCCAATTCCTTTCACAAGCTCATGCACTTGATCACTGCCTCAAGACACGGATTGCAAAATTTTGCAATTCTGGGGCCCCTGATCCATAAAATTCCCACCATATTGCTCCAACAACTTTAGTTCTATCATACTTTGTTGATTTGGTTCCAAATACCCCTTATTCTAATCTGTATTCTCTGAGCTATGATCTAACTGAATATGCAATTGATGGATCTGGAAATAGCTTGACAATAGCCTCATAAAGTCCACTCATGACTTCGTCATCCTGATGTCTTGATATTCCAAACATTCTAAGGTCTAAATAGCAACCTATTGCATGTAAAGGACTATTCATCATCTTCCATCTTTGATCAATTACCTCCCATATCTCCTGGTAATTAGCTTCCACATTATCAAAAGCAGTTGCAATGGCTTCCTTGCAACAATCCATGCCCTCATTAATAAAACCCATAGAAGGTTTGTCACCATCAACCATGCGAAGCACATTAATAATTGGATTACACGTTTTTTAAACTTTGTCAGCATTTTCCCAAAAGCTATTGTTGAGCACTATTTGTTCCACATTTTTTCCTTTTGATTCTTTTGAAAGGTGAGATCTCTCCCACTCAGTATTGCAGAAAATAGCTCTTAGGCTTGTTTTTTCCTCAACAACTGTTTTCAGAGTAATGTAAAATGTAGCAAACCTTGTATCACAAGGCCTCAACAACTCTCTAGTTGCATTTTTCCTGTATATGCTCAAAGTGAGATGATGGTTGATGATAAAATTTGCAATTGTTTTTCCTCTGCGAATTGTCTCATTGACCCATGGAAATTTGGCTAAATCATGAAATAATAAATCCAAGCAGTGAGTTGCACAAGGGGTCAAATAAATGTTTGTGTACTTCTCCATAATCATCTTACCTACACCAACACAATTTGAGGCACTCTCTGTGATAACTTGGACAACATTTTCCTCCCCAACCTCCTGAATTGCTTCATCCAAAATTCTGAAAATAACTTCTGATGTCTTCACTTCGTCCATTGCATTAACTG
>ML789604.1:160510-173301 GCA_009831015.1 Picea engelmannii | reverse complement strand
TTTGATTTATTGTAGTCTTTCTCCACTGCATCTTTTTGCTCATCAGATATCTTTGTGCATCCTTCCACACCACCTCCACTACCATTACTGATACCAAGGAGGTGGTCCACTGCTCTTGTTAAAGAGCCACTGAAGTTATGTCCACATAACTGACAGACAAGACTATTTCCTTCTTTCTTGACATGTTTCCATGCCTCCGTTGTAGATTTTGGAGGTGCCATTGATGACTGAATGAAGGTTCTGCAATTTTAATTTTTTTATGTACAGTAATTAGATTTTAAAACTAAATTATGATAGGAGAGGGTTCTAACACTAAAAAATTAGGACACAACTAGATTTTAGTGTTAGAACTTCTAACACTAAAAAATTAAAAAAATTATAATACAAAAAAATTAAAAATTTTATAATACAAAAAAATTAAAAAAATTATAATACCCACTACAATCTACCTCACAAAACAATTTACAGACTACAGACTAGATTTCAGGAAAGGGTTCTAACACTAAAAAATTACAAAAAATACAAAAAACTTACCTACAAGTTGCAATCCGCAGACTCTGCAAGGTCAATGGAACAGTTGGGACTCGACCTTGAGGCTTGGACAGTCGGGACTCGGCCTGGGATAGTCAGGACTCAGACTCAGACTTGGACATTCGGGTTGTTGTAGCCTGCGTTGGAGATTGGAGTGTGGAGATGCGGTCATTCGGGCCGTAGGCGTGCTGGAGATTGAAGTGTCGAGATTGGAGTGTGGAGATGTGGTCGTTCGGGCCGCGGGCGTGTTGGAGACTGGAGTGTGGAGATGCTAAGTGTGGAGTGTTGGAGATGCAATGCACGGGGAAAGCAACGAAATAAAAAACGACACCGACAGGAGATTATTTACTAGCGGGGGTTTTCACCTCACTTTTCAAACGAACCTGAACTTGATCGAACCCTAGACGAATTTAATCGATTAAAATCGTGATATTGTTCGGCATTGTGTTCGAGTTCGAGTTCGCCATTAATTCAGTGAACTCGAACGATTAAATTCGTGCCCATAAAAAATTCGCCGATTTTCGAATTTTTTCAATTAAAAACGACGAACTCAGTGACTAAGGATGTAAGCCCTTTTACTCCCCAAGGCAAGCAAGACTAGTTAAGGAAAACTGTAGGAGGGTGTAAACCCTTTTACTCCTAGTATTCCTTTATACAACAAATTATTCCAAGACAAATATGATTGGCTTAGTGGGGTTGTATGCCCTTATACTCCCCAAAAGCTTAGCAAATTAACCTTGTGACCAAGAAAAGAAGCAATAACATGAAAGATTCCTTACCTAGTCCAAGCATTAACAAGATAAACTCGTTTTAACCAAGAAAATCCACAATAAAAGCAAGAAATAGCCTCCAAGAAAGATACCTTACTTCTTCATCCAATAGCCAAAGCAAAGCAAAGCAAGAGATAGTAGCAAGAGAGATAGACAAAACTGCCCAAGTAGGGTGCAAATTTCAGCCAAGAATCCTCTCCAAGATAGGAGAGCTATGATAAAAATGAAATGAAAAGATTCTTATTTATACAAATCCTTCTACAAGTGTTTGTCCACTTATCTTTAGGGTAAACCACAAAGTAAGGGGACAACAACCCTTATTTTTCCCCTTTTACATAATAATAGTATTTAATTCATAATTTTCACATGAAAGAAACCCTTAAAGTAAGATGTCACCCTCCTAGGGCAACTTTTTGGCACTTTTTTGCAAGTCGTTGGAGTAGAAGATGGAAGTCGTTGGGCCTTCTAGGGCTTCCCTCTCAAGCGCTAGGTCTTCCTCCTCCAAGCCAAGGCTTCTCCCATCAAAACGTGCCAAGTGTCAAGCAGTAACAACAACAACACCGCAACCCTAACCTTAGGGTGACGTCAACCTCCTCATGGTTGGCTAAAGGCTAGGTCATGTCCTCCATGGTAACTCCTCAGGCCTCCAAAGGCTAGCATCGAAGGAGTGATTTTAGAGTGGAAAACTCACTCATTCAATGATCCAAAGTTTCCATTATTTGTCTAATATTGTTTCCTTCCTTTCTCTCATTTATAAGCATTGTTATGATCTAGAATAGACACCAAAAGTTTCACTTTCATATTCAGATTTTTACATTTAAATTTATGTTTCGGTGTCCTAACATAAGTTAACAAGTTCTTGGTGTTTTGCAGCATTTCCTAGCAAACATAGTTTGCTGATTTCTGCAGGTCATCACCAAGATAAAGGGAGATGCTGCTTGTTTTGGGCCCCCAAAGCACTTGAAAGGCATCTTAAAGTTGGGACATCAAATCCCCTTCCATCTCTCTTCTTCTAAAAACTTTGTAAGCAACTCAAAGAAAGCCTCTTGGGTTTGCCTTCTCTCATAAAAGATAAAAATCTGATATTGTAATAATTTAGGAAAAATTGTCCACACCTTGCAAAGAGATTGGCCTAAGCCATCCTTGCAAAATCGTGAAGGCTAAAGTTAGATTTATTTTCTTGCATTTTCTTTCATTATACCCACCTTGGCCAAAATAGTAGGCTAGTCCTCCACTTGTGCCATTGTTGTGGAGTTTCTCTTTATTTCCTAGTCTTTTAATTTTCTTTCATTTTACCCACCTTGGCCAAAACGGTAGGCTGGTCCTCCATTTGTGCCATTGTTGAGGTTGTTTTTGCTTTCTTGTCATTTAAATTCTTTCATTACACCCACCTTGGCCAAAACGGTAGGCTAGTCCTCCACTTGTGCCATTGTTGTGGGGTTGCAATTTAAATTTCCAAGTCATTTCAATTATTGCTAAAGTAATCATATGTGTGCTCTATCTTTGCCCCGTATTCTCTCCCCTTGCCACTTTGTGGATGGGTGACAAGAAAGGGAAAAGGTTTGGAGTTTAGTAACTAGGCATCCAAACTTTTATCGCTTCAATCACCAAAAAGGGTGACTTGGGAGGCTACAAGGGGTGTAAGTCGGGGATGGCTTCATGGCACTATGTGTCCTCCTTGCTTGAGCAGCCAAGCATTCTGGATTGACCTGTGGAGCTAGGGAAGGGCCTTATTTGCCCTTCTTATTGAGCACCCAACAATTCCTTTTGGTTGAGGTGATAACAATTTGAGGTAGTCACATAGTCTAGGCTTGTATCTTACACATTAGCTTAGGACACATAATCAAAGAGAGACTTAAAACTTATTAAAATTAATCAACACAACTTTCACAACATTGCACTTCTAGTTCTCAAAGCTATTTCAATTCCTTCAAGTTGTGCAATTTTACATTTCAAGCAATTTACTTTTCATGCAATTCTAATTTCCAAGCAATTTTATGTTTTGAGTCAGTTTCTCTCATTGTGGATGTTTACATAAACTAAAGCACCTCTACTTTTGATATAAGCACTCTTTATTCATTTGGAGATATTTGTATAAAGCTAGTATTCATTTCATGATCTAATCCATTTTGTAGATATATCACTTTTTAATCATACTATCATTTGGTTGTTCGTTTCATAGTATATATATATTTCATGTTGTTTTCCAATGTATAGAAAATATTCATAATTGGTTTAAAGTGTAAAGTAATTTCTTTTATTTATTGTGGATATCTCATAGCAACATTGCTTTTTGTATAATTGTAATTGGTTGTATAATCTTGTTGACTCCATTTACCCATTTTTAGGCACTAGTCTTAGTATAACTTGTAGATCAAAGGGTTTGCTTGTCATTAAAGATTTGCATTTGCATTGTTGATTGTCATTTAGGTTAGGTCCTCTAACTCAAGATTTAAAATTAACTCCTTGAACACTTAATCAACTTAACTTAGTTAAGTAGAGTCTACCCCCCTTGGCTTCCCTAGGAATGAGCCTAGATGGAAGAAGTTCAAGTCGAGGTGCCAGTGGGTTTGGAATTAGGCTTGTGCCTCTAAGGACACACCAAGTGGATTGGAGACTTCTCCACATTAGTAGGTGTGTATAAGAACGTCAAAAAAGCTATTCTTTTGTAAATAGATCATTTAATTCTTGTAATCTTTTGTATAGATTTAGTTGACCCCTTGCCCAACTTTAGGCACTAGTCTTAGTTGATCTTAGGGAAAGGATTTGACTGTCATTGAAATTGTGCATTTGCATTGTTGCTTGCCATATATGTTAGATTTCCCCCTAACTTAATAAAACTAAAATTAACTCCTAGACTTCACTAAACAACTCACATAGTAAATAGGGTCTACCCCCCTTGGTTTCCCTAGGAGTAAGCCTAGACGGAAGAAGTCCAAATCAAGGTGATAGTGGGTTTGGACTTAGGCATTGTGCCTCCAAGGACACACCAAATGGATTGAGACTTTTCCACGTTTGTAGGTGTGTATAAGGATGACAACATGGCTAGTATTGTTGTAATTTATTTTCAAGTTATTTTCATTCAAGTTTATTGTGCCCACACCTTGCATTGTGTTTGGCTATGCCAACCTTGCAATATCGTGAAGGATAGAGTAATTTCTTGTTTTGGAATGTAATTGAATTTGTGCCCCGTATTCCCTCCCCTTGCCACTTTATGGATCTTGGGTAACTAAGAAAGGGCAAAAGGACCGTGTGGCTAGACTAATTAGGCACCCAAATTAGTATTTCTTCTACCACCAAAAAGGGTGACTTCGGAGGCTATAAGGGGTTTAAGTCAGGGACGACTTCACGACACTACATGTCCTCCTTGCTTGAGCGCCCAAGCATTCCGGATTTGACCTGTGGAGCTAGGGAAGGACCTTGTTTGTCCTTCTTGAGCACCCAGCACCTCCTTTTGGTTGAAGGGATAAGAATTCGGGGCAATCACATAGTTTAGGCTTGTATTCTCTCACACTTAATTTCCCCTTAAATCAAGAGAGACCTAAAACTTATTAAAATCAACCAACACTACATTCACAACATTGCATTTCAAGTTTAGCATTTACTTTCCAAGCAATCTTACTTATCAAGTTGTGCAATTTCATTTTCCAAGTAATCTTCAATTTCAAGCTATTTACTTTCCAACAATCTTTTCATTGTGGATATTTGCATGTATTGAAGCATCATTGTTTTTAGGCTAAAAGTATTCTTTATTCTTTTGGAAATAGTTGTTAAAAGCTAAAATTCATTTCATTATTTGATTCATTGTGTAGATATTCCATGTTTTATGCGATGTTGTAGATATATGTTTATGTGCATATCTCAATAAGTAAACTTTGGGTATATTTTAGGCACTGGTCTATTTATTGCAATGTTAAAGAAAAGGTTTGCTTGTCATTGGGTTGGGTCTCCCTAATAAAAAACCAAATTAACTCCTAGATCATTAATTAAAACTTAACATAGTTAAATACGGTCTACCTGTTGAAAACTGATGCATGTAGGTAAATTTAAAAATTTACAACATACAACCAACATACCAATACATCTTGCATATATGAAGATCACTGAAAGTGAGACAATCACAGAGAGAACACAAGTATACCCTGGGAAACCCTCTTGGGGTAGAAAACCCAGCCAAAACTTCTCTTTAGATTCTTCAACAAAGTACAATATCAGTACAAGACTTTAGAGTAACTAGCTAGGACTCGGAGGGCTGAAACAATACCTCTGTTTCAGCACTTACAAACTTCACAAATAGCTGAACTAACACTTATAGTAACAGCTTGACAAACTCACCAAAAGATAACTGACTTTCCTTCTTGTTGTAGCAGAGTTATAGCAGCCTTATATCAGCAAGGAACAACAGAAGACTTCAACAAGAATAGAGTGCTTGTATCAACAGTATACATCAACAACTAGCTGCCATATACCAGCAGAAGACTCCAGCAACTAGCAACCATATACCAACAGAAAATTCCAGTAGATATCAGTCATATACCAGCAAAAATACTTCAGCAAATAGATGCCTTGCCTCAACAGAAGACTCCAGCAAAACAAAGGTATGTAAATGTTAAGTGAATGCCCCTTTTTATAGGTTGGTTTGGCTGCCCTAAGAAGCCCCCTAAGAATGTATGACAGTTGTATAACAGCTGTCATACCTGCCCTCCTTTGGCTTCCAAGAGTCACCTCCTAAATTTCCCAAGAGGCACCTCCTAAAGCTCCCAAGAGCCACCTCCTACTGCTCCCAAAGGTCACTTCCTTTGTCTCTTCTAGAGGCTGCCCTAAATTGTTGTCTTAGGATTGTATGACAGTTGTATAACAGCTGTCATACCACCACCCTAAGCAACCCCCCTAAGAAAACCCCCTAAACTGGCCACTCCAACCATCCTAAGCATCCCTCTTAAGCAGCCTCCCTAAGCTAGCCGCTACAACCTCCCTAAGCAGCCCTCTTAGAGGTGCTATGATGTTGACACATGGCATATGGTTGTCTTGGCATAAGGTTGACACTTGTCATGTGTTTCATGCTTGACATAAAGTTAACACTATATCAAAAATTTATTTACATGGTTAGTTACTATTGACCACCTATTCAACTAGGGGGTCAACTCCATGTACTATGAAGATATGCATCACCAGATGCAAACAAGTCGAAGACTTTTTGGTTCTACAAGGCAATTTTTTTCTCTAGCACACAGTTTTGTAATCGGAATTTCCGCACTCCTGCGTGGATTTATAATGTAATAGGTCTGCATTGATCATAGTTAGGTCAATTACCTTAGGATTTCTTCATTAGGGGAGTTCCTTTCACTGATTGTTTTTTATCCTCAGGAGCTTAATCTAGCCTAACCAGCCTTATTAATTTCCCTTGAGTTTTTCACTCCCACTAGCAATAAATCCTCCAAAGTGGTGAAAGGCATTCTAATGAAGTCATCCTCTGGTAGCTAGTGTTTAGGAATGATGTAAATGACCATGTAAGACACCACAAAAAGTTTCGTGATTTTTAGTCGAGTCTAGATAGGTGTTTTTTAATTAATTAAAATTTCCTAAGGTTGAGATTTTAATTAATTTATTCTGATAAAAATTTGTAAAAGCTACGTCCCTGGGTTTTTGATAGGGGTATTTGTACTCAAAAGAAATGGAATGAGACCCCCTACACCCTTGGACCAAGTTTCAACTCAGTCAGACAAGTTTTGCTAGGGTTTTGTCCACATAAGAGTCTTAGTCAGATAAAAACAATTTTAATTGCTAACCCAAGACACGGGAAAAATGTCAATTTTGTATTTAATGATCATTTGAGGTAAAGTAAAGGTGACAATTAATGAGAGAGACCCCACCTAACCTATCCCAACCCATTCCTAACCTTTACTTACCCTTTTTACCCACATTTAATTTATTTCTACCTTGGGATTTGTGCCCACATTAGGGAATGCGTCTCCACTCCATTGTAAAATTTGGAAACTCCCTAAAGATGAGTTGTGGGCCCCTCCTTGATGAGGTGTGCCCTTCCTATGGTTACACATCACCTTGGAGAGTGTGTCCATCACACTCCTCCACACTCCCTCACTTCCTCACGCTTTCCTCTTTGAAGTTGCGCCTTTCCTCTTGAGGAAAAGTGTAAACACTTGTTGGAAAGTGGAAACATCGTATCAAAAAGATGGAATCTCACTTTAAGGAAGGCATGGGCCTCTCCTTCAACCAATGCGCCTCTCCTTGCTTGGCCACTTCACCCATCCACTCTTCCACTTACCATTTCTCACTCAACCTAAAAGCTCACGCCCTCATTGGTTGGTTGTTCTCTTCCTTTGGATTTTTGACATTTGTTAAAGATCTAAGAGGGGTCTCTCTTCCTCTCATTGCTATAAATGAGACTCTCCCCTCACTCTTTCCAGACCATTCTTCAGAGTATTGTTATGCTAACCTTTTCTCACCATCTCTCTCTCTCTATCATTGTCATCTTGCTTTGGTTCTCTTGTTCATGAAGAGCTTGGAGCAACTTTGTTGCTACAACCTCTTCCATTGGATAATAAAGAATTGCTTTGGAGGAATCGGGGAGTATTGGACTTTGTCTACATGTTCAATCTATTTGTGAGGTGATATTGCTCTTGTCTTTAAATATTTTTGTGATCATTGAGTAGCATTGCTTAAGTAAAACTTTGTTTGCTTAGCTAGGTTTAGTAAATTTATGATTGTTGGCCTATATACATTGTATTCATTTATAATACCAACTTTGTTCTATTATTAATGCATGCAGTCCATTATCTACTTGATCTCACAGTTTATTTGAAGTTTGTAGGTCATCTTAAGGGGAGTTGTTGGGACAGATTCGAGCAAGGATCTGCCCTCATCATCCACTAAAACTTCAAGCTTTTTTGTTCACCTTTCTCTTCTTGTCATATTCATATTTTGGGTGCTAACTTGCTTAGATAGGTCAATAAATTCATATATATTTCTAGTTTTTACATGCGGGAAACTTCTGTTGAAAAACAGAAAATTTCCTTACCATTGTGAGTGTGTTGCAGCATAAATCAGCAAGCAATAGCTTGCTGATTTTTGCAGGTTCTCGCCAGGTTAAGGGTACATGTTGCCCGATTTCAAGCACAACACACCGCCAAGTACCTCCTCTCAAAAGTGGTAACAATTTCTTCTTCTTCTCTTCCATCTAAATCACTGTTAGCAAGCCCAAAGGAGTGTACCCAAGCAGCTTGCATCCCTTTCTTTTCAGTTTTGCATTTCAAGCTTTAGTTTAGTTTCATTTTTGTCTTTACTTCATAGTTTAGTTGTTTAGTTGTGATATCTACATGCATGCTTAAAAGTTAAAATTATCTAGGGTAGACCTCACACCTAAATGCTAGCTTAGAGCCCGTGGAGGCATAGTGGATCTTTTGTTTTTCGTCATCACTTAGCATGCAAACACTGGTATCATAATGGCTTAAGTAATCGTCTTTTTTAAATTTCGCAAGTATTTTCAAGTTCTTACTTTTCACATGTGATAATCTCACAATCTAAGAACTTAACTCTCCATTTCGGTTTTGGGTCCCCAAGGCCCTTTTCGGGATTTAAAATCATAGTAATACTTTGGCACTCTTTGAGCAAGCTACAAGCACTCAAACACATTTCAATACTTAGTCCTTAAGCCTAACAATTTAATAGACTTAATAGGGCACCTTTACCAACCATCTTCGCCATTTAAAACGGGGTCGAAGGAAGGCAACGGAAGGTGTTAGGCCGGGGATGGTCTCACGGTGCGCAATGTCTTTTCTGGGAGTACTCTGATCTTAGGACTGACCTGTGGAGCTAGGGTGGGCCTCATTGCCTAACTTCTTGAGCACCCAGTAGTCACTTGGTAATTGGGGGAGGAAAGTATCGGGTTGACACTTAGATAGGATTAAAATAAATCTCACTTAACCACCTAACTTAATCCTTGGTCTACAACGTTGGCAATTTACTTTTACACTTGCAAGCACATTGATCTCATATCTACTTTCACATGAAAGTCATTTTATGTGTTGTGGAATAATTATCTAAGTGGTTACATCTATCATCTAGAACACTTTACTTTTCAAAGTATTTTATCCATATTGTTGTTCCTGTATTTGTGGTGTGATCCTTCAAAAAGTTGTGCATCCACCTGGAGGCACTCTCTTGACTGGGTCTTGAGTGATTTTCATCTTATGTGCCATTGATAAGCAGTCCAATAGAGTAAGAGCTATTGTGAGCATGCTTGGCTTGATGTGTTGATGGTTATCTTGTCTTGAGTATCTTTACTTCCTACACATTCAAGCAACTTGTTAGTATATTGTATATCTTGTATCTAGTTTGGTCTAACTCTGTATATCTGATATATTCTTTTTGTATCTTTGTATCTAGTTGTATCTATTTTGTTGTAATATTTGTAACTTGTAACTATCTTGTAACGAATCTCCCTTTAATCTAGTTGACCCCTTGCCCAATTTTAGGCACTAGTCTTAGTTGTCCTAGGAAAAGGTTTTGACTGTCATCCTTTATTGTTGCATCTTGCATTGTTGCTTAACATCATAGGCTAGATTTCCTCTGACCATTTAATCAATTAAAACCAACTCCTAGAACTTAAACTCTAAATCTCATCTAGTAACTAGGGTCTACCCCCTTGGCTTCCCTAGGAGTTAGCCTAGACAGAAGAGGTTCAAGTCAAAGTGACAGCGTGGACTTTGAACCTAGGCATTGTGCCTCCGAGGACACACTAAGTGAGCAGGACTTAGCTCACGTCTACAAGTGTGTATAAGGATGGCAACATCTTTGGCGTCGTTGTCGGGGATAAGTCATTTATCCTTGGTCAAAACGACTTAACTTATTCTTTTAGAACTAAACAATAAAACCTCTAGTCCCTAAAATTCTTTGAACTTGCATTGGTTGATTTTGTGTGATTCTTTTCCAAGTGGCGACTCCATTAAAAAAAAAACCTGTCAAGTATACTACAAGGAGCAATCCTTGTGGGTTGCTTGAAAGTCTTGGAGAAGAAGCACTCACTGATATCCAATTCTTGTTCCAACTTAATAAATTAACTTATGTTTTCCTTCTTGTTTTTTCTTTGTTTGATGCTCTTGTTTGTTTGATAAACTTGGTCATCTGGCGACTCCACTTTAAAAATAATCTGGCAAAGTATTCTTCAAGAAGGAACTCACGGTTTGTTGGGCTTAATCCTTGGACTTGAAAAAGTTTGTGGATGAAGTTAGCATGTTTCCCTTCTTGTTGGGTCCTTAGTAATCTTGGGTCCCAGTCCTTTTCTTTAGACCTTTGTTTAAATGATCTAATTAGAAATGGGTGGTTTCTATAGTCCTCTTGATTTTTCAGGAATTGTTGGTTATCCTCATGATATATCTGAAGATGTTATTGACAACATTCCTGACTATCATAATTTTGATGATGGTAGTGATTCACGCAATGCATTGATAAATGGTGTGATCCACCTATTTATGAGGATGTTTTGATGCAATTGTTTGTCATGACTCTTTGTGAGGATTTGGCTTATGATTGGTTTCATGATTCGGATGATAAGAAGTTTAAGACCATACGGGACTTGTTGTTTTCCTTTTTGGAAAGATTTTGGGGATGATCGGGATGAAATTTACAATGAATTGGTTGATACTTTTATGGATAAGTGGAAGAGGAAAAATCTTCTAGACATTAAAACAATCAGTTCAGATCTAAATGTAGATCATCCACCAGGTCTCATTGAGGAGCTTACAGAAATGATTCAGAACGTGCAGTTTTCCCACATTGAACAATTAACAGCCATGGAAGCTGACTTTACTGAAACTTACATTGAACATCCAGACCTTATAGAGCTTGGGCTTCACAATGAAAAAGATAAGGAAGTTCATATGGAAATTCCAGTTGAATCCATGGATGAGTCAGTCATTTATGTTGAGGAGATTGAGGAATTTGAGTTTGAAAATGTTGAATATCTAGATAATAAAAGTCCCCACCCTCCTCCCGAGGAACCGATATCTTTGAAGAAGAACCTTGACAACTTTGAGGGAAACGGTGTAATGGTTCCTTTGACATGTTCATTTTCAACCTCTCAACCAAAAGATAAGTTAATGCATAATTATGAGGAAATGGAAGGCAACTTCAGTTTATCAAGATCATATCATTACGAGTATTGATTGGTATTCCACCTTGACAGTCACGAGCAGCAAAGTATGAAAAGATTACAGGGCTTGTCATATTCCAGTATTTGGTTGAATGGAGGAAGGAGCATGATTCTTGGTTGGTTCGTCCTCACAAAAAATCCCAAGTTGATAAAACATGGGAAGGGATCTTCTATGAGTCATCCTGGACAAGGGTTTTTCAAACACTTGTCACTTCATTCCATCCATTCCATGGATGGATGTAACGTATCTCTAACCTTTCTCTTTTATTTCAGTATTGTATGATTTCATTCATTATGTTATTATGTTCTTAGATGTTTGTTTTTGTAGCATAGTTGCATTTTGGATTAATGTGTTGTACAATAGTTATTTCATTATGTAAATGTTGTTTATAGCATTTTATTTATTTATTTGATATATATGTATGCTTATGTTGGATATTGGTGAGCACCTTTTTCGTAGATGTTGGATTCTCATATGCTCTCTGTCCCAAGTGAGAAGATCAAACACACGTCCCCATGTGGAGCCAGATGTTGACCGCATATTCAACTAGGGGGTAAACTCCATGTACCATGAAGATATGCATCATTAGATGCAAACAAGTCGAAGACTTTTTGGTTCTACAGGGCAATTTCTTGCTCCAGCACACAGTTTTGTAATCAGAATTTCCGCACCCCTGCGTGGGTTTATAATGTAATAGGTCTGCATGGATCATAGTTAGGTCAGTTACCTTAGGATTTCTTCATTAGGGGAGTTCCTTTCACTGAGCATTTTTTATCCTCAGGATCTTAATCTGGCCTAACCAACGTTATTAATTTCCCTTGAGTTTTTCACTCCTACTAGCAATAAATCCTCCAAAGTGGTGAAAGGCGTTCTAATGAAGTCATCCTCTGGTAGCTAGTGTTTAGGAATGATGTAAATGACCATGTAAGACACCACAAAAAGTTTCGTGATTTTTAGTCGAGTCTAGATAGGTGTTTTTTAATTAATTAAAATTTCCTAAGGTTGGGATTTAAATTAATTAATTCTGATGAAAAATTGTAAAAGTTGGGTCCCTGGGTTTTTGATAGGGGTATTTGTACTCAAAAGAAATGGAATGAGACCCCCTACACCCTTGGACCAAGTTTCAACTCAGTAAGACAAGTTTTGCTAGGGTTTTGTCCACATAGGAGTCTTAGTCAGATAAAAGAAATTTTAATTGCTTACCCAAGACATGGGAAAAATGTCAATTTTGTATTTGACGATCATTTGAGGTAAAGTAAAGGTGACAATTAATGAGAGAGACCCCACCTAACCTATCCCAACCCATTCCTAACCTTTA